>JARKHS020036628.1:0-79826 GCA_030143305.2 Amblyomma americanum
GACGCTCCAATGATTCCCCTTTGCAATGCAGACATGGCTTGTATTCCTCGTGCCTGAGTTATCGGCACCTCCTGCGATGCCATACCCCTGGCTTCGTCACCCCTGGTATCAGACCTCGCTCGCGCCTGCGCAAGTGATGGGATGATTCTTTCGCTCCAAGCCTTCAACCTCCTACTGTGTCCGGCTGGGCTCAAACTCACCTTCAAGCAACCTCCCGGATCGACAGCGGCATCCTCTTCAATGAAGTATTTAAGAAGTCAGCTCAGCTCCTGCCGCCTGAGTGAACATAGGAACAGCTCTCTCGACCAGACACTCAAACGTTTCTCCTTTCCAATGCAGGCATGGCTTATATTCCTCGTGCCTTAGTTATCGGCCCCCTCCAGCGATGCGATACCCCTGGCATCGAACCTCGGTCGCGCCTGCGTAAGTGATGGGATGATTGCTTCGCTCCCTGCCTTCAAGCCCCTCCTGTGTGCGGCTGGACTGCTCGAAATCACCTTCAAGCAACCTCCCGGATCGACAGCGGCGTCCTCTTCCATGAAGTATTTAAGAAGTCAGCTCAGCTCCTGCCCCTTCAGTGGACACGGGAACAGCACTTTCGACCAGACACTCAAACGTTTCCCCTTTCCAATGCAGGCATGGCTTGTATTCCTCGTGCCTTAGTTATCGGCCCCCTCCAGTGATGCGATAACCCTGGCATCGGACCTCGCTCGCGCCTGAGCAAGTGATGTGATGATTGCTTTGCTCCCTGCCTTCAAGCCCTTCCTGTGTGCGGCTGGACTGCTCGCAATCACCTTCAAGCAACCTCCTGGATCGACAGCGGCATCCTCTTCAATGAAGTATTTAAGAAGCCAGCTCAGCTCCTACCACTCCAGTGGACACAGGAACAGCTCTTTCGACCAGACGCTCCAACGATTCCCCTTTGCAATGCAGGCATGGCTTGTATTCCTCCTGCCTTAGTTATCGGCCCCCTCCCGCGATGCGATACCCCTGGCATCGAACCTCGATCGCTCCTGCGGAAGTGATGGGATGATTGCTTCGCTCCCTGCGTTCAAGCCCCTCCTGTGTGCGGCTTTGCTCCTTTAACTCACCTTCAAGCAACCTCCCGGATCGAATGCGGCATCATCTGCGTTGAAGTATTTAAGCCAGCTCAGGTCCTACCGCTTCAGTGGACACAGGAACAGCTCTTTCGACCAGACGTTCAAACGTTTATTTTATTTATTTATTTAGAAATACTGTCAACCCTCAGTTGAGGGTCATTACAGGGAGGGATGTTACATATACGTTCATGCAAAAAAAAAACTGCCAGATACAAAAAGAAATATGCACATGCACTACAGCGCCCTAAGGATATAACACAAGATACGATATACAGACTATGTATTCAAATGTTCACCCAGCTGCCGCACGCGCACAAACAGAAAAAAAAGAAAAAATAGAGAAAAGAGAAAAGAAAAAGCACTTTACAATATCCACACGGTACAGTTTTAGTGAAGAACGTTGATTGCATTCGTAAACAATGCGCTATCAGAACTGCGAACAATTTCTGTAGGCAGCTTGTTCCACAGCTCTATTGACTCTGGAAAGAACGAACAACGAAAGGCATTGGTTCGGGACAAGTATGGTCGAATAGCTTCACTATGATTTAAGCGGGAGCTCAGTCTGCCTTGAGGTTTTAATTACAAGTCTTTATTAATTTTTAGTTCGCCGTTAATTATTTGAAATAACGTTTTTACTCTCTGTCTCTTGCACCGATCTTCCAATAATTCAAGACCGCAAGACTTTAACATCGCAGAAACTGAGTCTGTCCTTCTATATTTCGAGCAAATAAAGCGCGCCGCCCGGCTCTGCATCTTCTCTATTTTGGCCCACATTACCTTTTGATGGGGCTTCCATGCTACTAATGCCTATTCTAGGGATGGTCGAATAAGAGATCTGTAAGCCAGCAGTTTAACATCTTTTGTTGCCCTCCCAGTTTTGCTCTTAAAAAACCCAATTTCTTCTGTGCCGCTGAGCACACTCTTTCTACTTGATTGTGCCATTTTAAATCATGCGAAATAGAAACACCAAGATATTTGAAACAAGAAACATTAACTAGATTGTAGCCTTGAATATCATACTGAAAAGTAAAGATATTCTTTTTTGCAGTGATATGCGTGTATGTGGTCTTATCAAAATTAATTTGCATTTCCCACTTATCACACCAACTCCCAAACGCCTGAAGGTTTCGGTTGAGCTTAATCTGATCCTCTAAACAAGATATCGGCGCAAAAATTAAGCAGTCATCTGCAAAGAGTTTTATCTTAGCAGAACTATCTAAAGCGGTTGCTACATCATTGATGTAAAGCAGAAAAAGTGCTGGCCCTAACACGGACCCCTGAGGCACTCCTGAGTATACATCTACAAAACCAGACTCGGAACCATCAACGCGAACTGCCTGCTTGCGGTTAGGTAAATAATCTTCAATCCATTTTAGAATGTCGCCATTTATACCAGCTTTGTACAGTTTAAAAAGTAATTTACGATGAGGAACCTTATCAAAGGCTTTGGCAAAATCAACGCATATAACATCTGTTTGTTCACGGTTGTCCATAACTTCGAAAAAATCATGCAATGTCTCAATGAGCTGCGTCACTGTGGAAAGACCCCGTCGGAACCCATGCTGGCATGCGCAAAGGAGGCCATTTGATTCTAGGAAGATAATTATATGTTTTGTTATGACGTGTTCCATAACCTTGCAGCAAACTGACGTAAGGGATACAGGACGGTAGTTATTCATTAGAGTACGATTGCCACTTTTAAATACGGGGATAACTATAGCACAACGCCAGTCCTGGGGCACGGAATGGGTGCTTAGTGATTTCTGAAAAATAATTACCAAATAAAATGATATCCACTCAGCATACCTTTTCAAAAAGCCAGTAGGTATTCCGTCTGGCCCAGAAGCCTTCTTGTCATCTAACTGTAGCAACTGCTGGAATACGCCCCTCTGAGTAAAGTTGATAGCGTCCATGGAACTTTCGCTGAAAGATGCCCCATCATCTACCGGAAATGGTCGATCACTGCGCGTGAATACTGATTGAAAATATTTGTTTAATCCATCAGCGATAACACATTTTTCTTCTACTAGAACATTTCCTAACGTCATTTGCTTTATTTTTTCCTTTCTGCGGTCTAAATAACGCCAAAATTTTTCTGGGGAAATCTTAAGAAAACCACTTAAAGTGCGATTAAAAAATGTTTGCTTCGAGCTGAGTAACAAAGCCTTTATTCCCTGACGTACTGCGTGTATTTCCCTAGGATCTGCTTTTCCTCTGCGCAGCCTTTTTAATTTCCGTTTCGCGTGAACAATATCCCTCGTTATCCATGGGTTACTCCGCTTCGTTTTCTTGAGTCGGGTCGGAACGAACTGATCTATGCAGACTTGAATAATAGTTTTAAAGCGCTGCCACAACTCTTCAACTGTTTCGACCTCGGAGACATTTTCAAATTCGTTGAAACACTTTTCTAAATAATCTAGAATAGATGTATCATCGGCCTTAGCATAGTTTTTGATTTCAACACGTACAGTAGGTTTTGTAGGTGGTGGTTTACAAGTAAGCACATTCAGCAAAATGATTTTGTGATCGGATATACCATCCGTGACTGCCATTTCAAAATCGCCTACTTTATGGGAAAGGAACACCAAGTCAAGTAATGATTGCGATTGAGACGTTATGCGTGTGTTTTCCTTCACTATTTGCCTTAAATTATGAAAAAATGTGATATCCTTTTCCAATAATTTTTCGGCACTAGAAATTTCTGTATTTCCAGGCGAAATAAGTTCGAAATCGATATGTGGCAAGTTAAAATCACCAGTCATTATTAGCCTGGTGTTCCTGTTTACATGTGAGCAAAGAAATGTATTTAACATATCTAGAAAATCAGGTGAAGTAGTTGGCGGCCTATAAACGACTCCTATGAGGTACGACATGCCAGAAAACATGATTTTACACCACACCGATTCCGACATGTCACACATAACCGTACAGGCTGTCAGCGATGATTTAACAATAATGGCCACACCACCACCACCACGAGAGTCCCGATCCCACCTAAACATTGTGTAGCCAGGAGGGATAATGCAGTCGCAAGAAATAGCACTGTTGAGCCATGTTTCTGTAATGCAAACGACGTGCGGTCGCTCAGATAGCAACAGACATTCTAATTCAGTGACCTTGTTAAGAATACTGCGGGCATTGAGCGAAACGATTCTGAGCTATGCTGTATTTGAGCTGCAGGAAGGCATGCCCTCCTTGTCATTGCAAGCTTCCTCTGACACTTTGCGATTGCTATGGCGGCCCTTATCACGGCGTTCTTGGCAAAGAATACGCTCGTTGCGACTGTGATCCCAGGCATATAGACGGTCATCAATCTTAAGCCTATCATGAACCAGAGACACCTTTTGCTTGTTGTCCCTTTCTATAATGGCAGATTCCCATAATTTCTTTCTAACGTCTGCAGTTTCCTTCGCATAATCATTGCTGACATGAACAGATTTTCCCTTAAGTTTCTTGCAATTTTTTAGAATGCTGTCCTTTTTCCTGCTGTCATAGAATTTCATTATGATAGGTCTATGTTTTCCTGGCTTCTTCCTTCCAATACGGTGAATTCTTTCTATTGTGGTGACTTGGACACCTAGTTCTTTTTTAAAAATGTTGTCCGCAACAGCTGCCCTCAGATCTGACTCTGTTTCGCTCGCCTCTTCCGGGACACCAAACACTAAAAGGTTGTTACGCCGCCCACGGTTTTCAAACTCACCTAATCTTTTGGCCTGTTGCCTGACAGTATCCTCGAGCTTATCTATTTTTGTGGTCATTTCCTGGATTACCACTAGGTAATCTGACAGCTTTTCTGTCCTTGCTGAGAGAACACCAATTTGTTCTTGAATTGAATTAAGTTTCCGGTCGGTTTCTACCTGGTTGTCTAGAATGGCCTTCAAATACTCTTCCGTCGGGGGCCCTGGATTCTCCTCAATATCTCCCGAAGACAACAACAACAGCATCACTGACCAGCAGTCAACCAAAATGGCGCGACATCTGCGAGGGCACGGCAGAACTATGAGAAATCTATCGTCACTGCGATAGGAAATATAATTAGGCCACGAACCAACCTGCAAAACGAGCAGAAGCTTTTCAGCCATGCTGTCCCTCAGGCGCGTGCCGTGCCCTCTGAGGCCGTGGGTGTCGAGGTGCTGCCTTTGTAGAAGTTCCGCCGATGACGTAATTCTCGAAGGAAGCTTGTCGGCGAATCGGAAATCCGTCATGTCCCCCATGCGGCCAAGTAGGAATGACGGGCCACGCGGCTTGCATGTTGTCGCATCCGATAGCATGTCGTTGTCGAGATGACATGGCAGGCAGGATGGCAATCCATCCCAGGTGATCGCTGTATCCGAAAACCACGACAGGGCCTGCAAAACGAGCAGAAGCTTTTCAGCCATGCTGTCCCTCAGGCGCGTGCCGTGCCCTCTCCAATGCAGGCATTAACCTCTCCAATGCAGGCATGGCATGTATTCCTCATGCATTACTTATCAGCCTCCCACTGCGATGCGACACCCCTGGCTTCGTCACCCCTGGCATCAGACCTCGCTCGCGCCTGTGCAAGTGTTGGGATGATTGCTTCGCTCCCTGCCTTCAGGACCTTCCTGTGTGCGGCTGGACTGCTGGAAATCACATTCAAGCAACCTCCCGGATCGACAGCGGCATCCTCTCCAATGAAGTATTTAAGAAGCCAGCTCAGCTCCTACGGCTTCAATGAAGACGGGAACAGCTTTGCCGACCAGACACTCAACCGTTTCTCCTTTACAATGCAGGCATGGCTTGTATTCCTCGTGCCTGAGTTATCGGCCCCTCCTGCGATGCCATACCCCTGGCTTCATCACCCCTGGTATCAGACCTCGCTCGAGCCTGCGCAAGTGATGGGATGATTCTTTCGCTCCCAGCCTTCAAGCTCCTACTGTGTTCGGCTGGGCTCGAACTCACCTTCAAGGAACCTCCCGGATCGATAGCGGCATCCTCTTCACTGAAGTATTTAAGAAGTCAGCTCAGCTCCTGCCGCCTAAGTGAACACAGGAACAGCTCTTTCGACCAGAAACTCAAACGTTTCCCCTTTCCAATGCAGGCATGGCTTATATTCCTCGTGCCTTAGTTATCGGCCCCCTCCAGCGATGCGAAACCCCTGGCATCGGACCACGGTCGCGCCTGCGTAAGTGATGGGATGATTGCTTCGCTCCCTGCCTTCAAGCCCCTCCTGTGTGCGGCTGGACTGCTCGAAATCACCTTCAAGCAACCTCCCGGATCGACAGCGGCGTCCTCTTCCATAAAGTATTTAAGAAGTCAGCTCAGATCCTGCCGCTTCAGTGGACACGGGAACAGCTCTTTCGACCAGACACTCAAACGTTTCCCCTTTCCAATGCTGGCATGGCTTGTATTCCTCGTGCCTTCGTTATCGGCCCCCTCCAGTGATGCGATACCCCTGGCATCGGACCTCGCTCGCTCCTGCGCAAGTGACGGGATGATTGCTTCGCTCCCTGCCTTCAAGCCCCTCCTGTGTGCGGCTGGACTGCTCGAAATCACCTTCAAGCAACCTCCCGGATCGACAGTGGCATCCTCTTGCATGAAGTATATAAGACGTCAGCTCAGCTCCTGCCGCTTCAGTGGACACGGGAACAGCACTTTCGACCAGACACTCAAACGTTTCCCCTTTCCAATGCAGGCATGGCTTGTATTCCTCGTGCCTTAGTTATCGGCCCCCTCCAGTGATGCGATAACCCTGGCATCGGACCTCGCTCGCGCCTGAGCAAGTGATGTGATGATTGCTTTGCTCCCTGCCTTCAAGCCCTTCCTGTGTGCGGCTGGACTGCTCGAAATCACCTTCAAGCAACCTCCTGGATCGACAGCGGCATCCTCTTCAATGAAGTATTTAGGAAGCCAGCTCAGCTCCTACCACTCCAGTGGACACAGGAACAGCCTTTCGACCAGACGCTCCAACGATTCCCCTTTGCAATGCAGGCATGGCTTGTATTCCTCCTGTCTTAGTTATCGGCCCCCTCCCGCGATGCGATACCCCTGGCATCGAACCTCGATCGCTCCTGCGGAAGTGATGGGATGATTGCTTCGCTCCCTGCGTTCAAGCCCCTCCTGTGTGCGGCTGGACTGCTGGAAATCACATTCAAGCAACCTCCCGGATCGACAGCGGCATCCTCTCCAATGAAGTATTTAAGAAGCCAGCTCAGCTCCTACGGCTTCAATGAAGACGGGAACAGCTTTGCCGACCAGACACTCAACCGTTTCTCCTTTACAATGCAGGCATGGCTTGTATTCCTCGTGCCTGTGTTATCGGCCCCTCCTGCGATGCCATACCCCTGGCTTCATCACCCCTGGTATCAGACCTCGCTCGAGCCTGCGCAAGTGATGGGATGATTCTTTCGCTCCCAGCCTTCAAGCTCCTACTGTGTTCGGCTGGGCTCGAACTCACCTTCAAGGAACCTCCCGGATCGATAGCGGCATCCTCTTCACTGAAGTATTTAAGAAGTCAGCTCAGCTCCTGCCGCCTAAGTGAACACAGGAACAGCTGTTTCGACCAGAAACTCAAACGTTTCCCCTTTCCAATGCAGGCATGGCTTATATTCCTCGTGCCTTAGTTATCGGCCCCCTCCAGCGATGCGAAACCCCTGGCATCGGACCACGGTCGCGCCTGCGTAAGTGATGGGATGATTGCTTCGCTCCCTGCCTTCAAGCCCCTCCTGTGTGCGGCTGGACTGCTCGAAATCACCTTCAAGCAACCTCCCGGATCGACAGCGGCGTCCTCTTCCATAAAGTATTTAAGAAGTCAGCTCAGATCCTGCCGCTTCAGTGGACACGGGAACAGCTCTTTCGACCAGACACTCAAACGTTTCCCCTTTCCAATGCTGGCATGGCTTGTATTCCTCGTGCCTTCGTTATCGGCCCCCTCCAGTGATGCGATACCCCTGGCATCGGACCTCGCTCGCTCCTGCGCAAGTGACGGGATGATTGCTTCGCTCCCTGCCTTCAAGCCCCTCCTGTGTGCGGCTGGACTGCTCGAAATCACCTTCAAGCAACCTCCCGGATCGACAGTGGCATCCTCTTGCATGAAGTATATAAGACGTCAGCTCAGCTCCTGCCGCTTCAGTGGACACGGGAACAGCACTTTCGACCAGACACTCAAACGTTTCCCCTTTCCAATGCAGGCATGGCTTGTATTCCTCGTGCCTTAGTTATCGGCCCCCTCCAGTGATGCGATAACCCTGGCATCGGACCTCGCTCGCGCCTGAGCAAGTGATGTGATGATTGCTTTGCTCCCTGCCTTCAAGCCCTTCCTGTGTGCGGCTGGACTGCTCGAAATCACCTTCAAGCAACCTCCTGGATCGACAGCGGCATCCTCTTCAATGAAGTATTTAGGAAGCCAGCTCAGCTCCTACCACTCCAGTGGACACAGGAACAGCCTTTCGACCAGACGCTCCAACGATTCCCCTTTGCAATGCAGGCATGGCTTGTATTCCTCCTGTCTTAGTTATCGGCCCCCTCCCGCGATGCGATACCCCTGGCATCGAACCTCGATCGCTCCTGCGGAAGTGATGGGATGATTGCTTCGCTCCCTGCGTTCAAGCCCCTCCTGTGTGCGGCTTTGCTCCTTTAACTCACCTTCAAGCAACCTCCCGGATTGAATGCGGCATCATCTTCGTTGAAGTATTTAAGCCAGCTCAGGTCCTACCGCTTCAGTGGACACCGGCACAGCTCTTTCGACCAGACGTTCAAACGTTTATTTTATTTATTTATTTAGAAATACTGTCAACCCTCAGTTGAGGGTCATTACAGGGAAGGATGTTAAATGTACGTTCATGCAAAAAAAAACTGCCAGATACAAAAAGAAATATGCACATGCACTACAGCGCCCTAAGGATATAACACAAGATACGATATACTGACTATGTATTCAAATGTTCACCCAGCTGCCGCACACGCACAAACAGAAAAAAAAGAAAAAATAGAGAAAAGAGAAAAGAAAAAGCACTTTACAATATCCACACGGTACAGTTTTAGTGAAGAACGTTGATTGCATTCGTAAACAATGCGCTATCAGAACTGCGAACAATTTCTGTAGGCAGCTTGTTCCACAGCTCTATTGACTCTGGAAAGAACGAACAACGAAAGGCATTGGTTCGGGACAAGTATGGTCGAATAGCTTCACTATGATTTAAGCGGGAGCTCAGTCTGCCTGGAGGTTTTAAATACAAGTCTTTATTAATTTTTAGTTCGCCGTTAATTATTTGAAATAACGTTTTTACTCTCTGTCTCTTGCACCGATCTTCCAATAATTCAAGACCGCAAGACTTTAACATCGCAGAAACTGAGTCTGTCCTTCTATATTTCGAGCAAATAAAGCGCGCCGCCCGGCGCTGCACCTTCTCTATTTTGGCCCACATTACCTTTTGATGGGGCTTCCATGCTACTAATGCATATTCTAGGGATGGTCGAATAAGAGATCTGTAAGCCAGCAGTTTAACATCTTTTGTTGCCCTCCCCAGTTTTGCTCTTAAAAAACCCAATTTCTTCTGTGCCACTGAGCACACTCTTTCTACTTGATTGTGCCATTTTAAATCATGCGAAATAGAAACACCAAGATATTTGAAACAAGAAACATTAACTAGATTGTAGCCTTGAATATCATACTGAAAAGTAAAGATATTCTTTTTTTGCAGTGATATGCGTGTATGTGGTCTTATCAAAATTAATTTGCATTTCCCACTTATCACACCAACTCCCAAACGCCTGAAGGTTTCGGTTGAGCTTAATCTGATCCTCTAAACAAGATATCGGCGCAAAAATTAAGCAGTCATCTGCAAAGAGTTTTATCTTAGCAGAACTATCTAAAGCGGTTGCTACATCATTGATGTAAAGCAGAAAAAGTGCTGGCCCTAACACGGACCCCTGTGGCACTCCTGAGTATACATCTAGAAAACCAGACTCGGAACCATCAACGCGAACTGCCTGCTTGCGGTTAGTTAAATAATCTTCAATCCATTTTAGAATGTCGCCATTTATACCAGCTTTGTACAGTTTAAAAAGTAATTTACGATGAGGAACCTTATCAAAGGCTTTGGCAAAATCAACGCATATAACATCTGTTTGTTCACGGTTGTCCATAACTTCGAAAAAATCATGCAATGTCTCAATGAGCTGCGTCACTGTGGAAAGACCCCGTCGGAACCCATGCTGGCATGCGCAAAGGAGGCCATTTGATTCTAGGAAGATAATTATATGTTTTGTTATGACGTGTTCCATAACCTTGCAGCAAACTGACGTAAGGGATACAGGACGGTAGTTATTCATTAGAGTACGATTGCCACTTTTAAATACGGGGATAACTATAGCACAACGCCAGTCCTGGGGCACGGAATGGGTGCTTAGTGATTTCTGAAAAATATATTACCAAATAAAATGATATCCACTCAGCATACCTTTTCAAAAAGCCAGTAGGTATTCCGTCTGGCCCAGAAGCCTTCTTGTCATCTAACTGTAGCAACTGCTGGAATACGCCCCTCTGAGTAAAGTTGATAGCGTCCATGGAACTTTCGCTGAAAGATGCCCCATCATCTACCGGAAATGGTCGATCACTGCGCGTGAATACTGATTGAAAATATTTGTTTAATCCATCAGCGATAACACATTTTTCTTCTACTAGAACATTTCCTAACGTCATTTGCTTTATTTTTTCCTTTCTGCGGTCTAAATAACGCCAAAATTTTTCTGGGGAAGTCTTAAGAAAACCACTTAAAGTGCGATTAAAAAATGTTTTCTTCGAGCTGAGTAACAAAGCCTTTATTCCCTGACGTACTGCGTGTATTTCCCTAGGATCTGCTTTTCCTCTGCGCAGCCTTTTTAATTTCCGTTTCGCGTGAACAATACCCCTCGTTATCCATGGGTTACTCCACTTCGTTTTCTTGAGTCGGGTCGGAACGAACTGATCTATGCAGACTTGAATAATAGTTTTAAAGCGCTGCCACAACTCTTCAACTGTTTCGACCTCGGAGACATTTTCAAATTCGTTGAAACACTTTTCTAAATAATCTAGAATAGATGTATCATCGGCCTTAGCATAGTTTTTGATTTCAACACGTACAGTAGGTTTTGTAGGGGGTGGTTTACAAGTAAGCACATTCAGCAAAATTATTTTGTGATCGGATATACCATCCGTGACTGCCATTTCATAATCGCCTACTTTATGGGAAAGGAACACCAAGTCTAGTAATGATTGCGATTAAGACGTTATGCGTGTGTTTTCCTTCACTATTTGCCTTAAATTATGAAAAAATGTGATATCCAATAATTTTTCGGCACTAGAAATTTCTGTATTTCCAGGCGAAATAAGTTCCCAATCGATATGTGGCAAGTTAAAATCACCAGTCATTATTAGCCTGGTGTTCCTGTTTACATGTGAGCAAAGAAATGTATTTAACATATCTCGAAAATCAGGTGAAGTAGTTGGCGGCCTATAAACGACTCCTATGAGGTACGACATGCCAGAAAATATGATTTTACACCACACCGATTCCGACATGTCACACATAACCGTACAGGCTGTCAGCGATGATTTAACAATAATGGCCACACCACCACCACCACGAGAGTCCCGATCCCACCTAAACATTGTGTAGCCAGGAGGGATAATGCAGTCGCAAGAAATAGCACTGTTGAGCCATGTTTCTGTAATGCAAACGACGTACGGTCGCTCAGATAGCAACAGACATTCTAATTCAGTAACCTTGTTAAGAATACTGCGGGCATTGAGCGAAACGATTCTGAGCTATGCTGTATTTGAGCTGCAGGAAGTCATGCCCTCCTTGTCATTGCAAGCTTCCTCTGACACTTTGCGATTGCTATGGCGGCCCTTATCACGGCGTTCTTGGCAAAGAATACGCTCGTTGCGACTGTGATCCCAGGCATATAGACGGTCATCAATCTTAAGCCTATCATGAACCAGAGACACCTTTTGCTTGTTGTCCCTTTCTATAATGGCAGATTCCCATAATTTCTTTCTAACGTCTGCAGTTTCCTTTGCATAATCATTGCTGACATGAACAGATATTCCCTTAAGTTACTTGCAATTTTTTAGAATGCTGTCCTTTTCCCTGCTGTCATAGAATTTCATTATGATAGGTCTATGTTTTCCTGGCTTCTTCCTTCCAATACGGTGAATTCTTTCTATTGTGGTGACTTGGACACCTAGTTCTTTTTTAAAAATGTTGTTTGCAACAGCTGCCCTCAGATCTGACTGTTTCGCTCGCCTCTTCCGGGACACCAAACACTAAAAGGTTGTTACGCCGCCCACTGTTTTCAAACTCAACTAATTTTTTGGCCTGTTGCCTGACAGTATCCTCGAGCTTATCTATTTTTGTGGTCATTTCCTGCATTACCACTAGGTAATCTGACAGCTTTTCTGTCCTTGCTGAGAGAACACCAATTTGTTCTTGAATTGAATTAAGTTTCCGGTCGGTTTCTACCTGGTTCTCTAGAATGGCCTTCAAATACTCTTCCGTCGGGGGCCCTGGATTCTCCTCAATATCTCCCGAAGACAACAACAACAGCATCACTGACCAGCAGTCAACCAAAATGGCGCGACATCTGCGAGGGCACGGCAGAACTATGAGAAATCTATCGCCACTGCGATAGGAAATATAATTAGGCCACGAACCAACCTGCAAAACGAGCAGAACCTTTTCAGCCATGCTGTCCCTCAGGCGCGTGCCGTGCCCTCTGAGGCCGTGGGTGTCGAGGTGCTGCCTTTGTAGAAGTTCCGCCGATGACGTAATTCTCGAAGGAACCTTGTCGGCGAATCGGAAATCCGTCATGTCCCCCATGCGGCCAAGTAGGAATGACGGGCCACGCGGCTTGCATGTTGTCGCATCCGATAGCATGTCGTTGTCGAGATGACATGGCAGGCAGGATGGCAATCCATCCCAGGTGATCGCTGTATCCGAAAACCACGACAGGGCCTGCAAAACGAGCAGAAGCTTTTCAGCCATGCTGTCCCTCAGGCGCGTGCCGTGCCCTCTCCAATGCAGGCATTAACCTCTCCAATGCAGGCATGGCATGTATTCCTCATGCATTACTTATCGGCCTCCCACTGCGATGCGACACCCCTGGCTTCGTCACCCCTGGCATCAGACCTCGCTCGCGCCTGTGCAAGTGTTGGGATGATTGCTTCGCTCCCTGCCTTCAGGACCCTCCTGTGGGCGGCTGGACTGCTGGAAATCACATTCAAGCAACCTCCCGGATCGACAGCGGCATCCTCTCCAATGCAGTATTTAAGAAGCCAGCTCAGCTCCTACGGCTTCAATGAACACGGGAACAGCTCTGCCGACCAGACACTCAACCGTTTCTCCTTTACAATGCAGGCATGGCTTGTATTCCTCGTGCCTGAGTTATCGGCCCCTCCTGCGATGCCATACCCCTGGCTTCATCACCCCTGGTATCAGACCTCGCTCGAGCCTGCGCAAGTGATGGGATGATGCTTTCGCTCCCAGCCTTCAAGCTCCTACTGTGTTCGGCTGGGCTTGAACTCACCTTCAAGCAACCTCCCGGATCGATAGCGGCATCCTCTTCACAGAAGTATTTAAGAAGTCAGCTCAGCTCCTGCCGCCTAAGTTAACACAGGAACAGCTCTTTCGACTAGACACTCAAACGTTTCCCCTTTCCAATGCAATCATGGCTTGTATTCCTCGTGCCTTAGTTATCGGCCCCCTTCAGCGATGCGATACCCCTGGCTTCGTCACCCCTGGCATCGGACCTCGTTCGCGCCTGCGCAAGTGATGGAATGATTGCTTCGCTCCCTGCCTTCTAGCCCCTCTTGTGTGCGGCTGGACAGCTCGAATCACCTTCAAGCAGCTCCCCGGATCGACAGCGGCATCCTCTACAAATGAAGTATTTAAGAAGTCAGCTCAGCTCCTGCCGCTTACGTGGACACGGGAACACCTCTTTCGAACAGACACTCAAACATTTCCTATTTCCAATGCAGGCATGGCTTGTATTCCTCGTGCCTTTGTTACCGGCCCCCTCCAGTGATGCGATACCCCTGGCATCGGACCTCGCTCGCGTCTGTGCAAGTGATGGGATGATTGCTTCGCTCCCTGCCTTCAAGCCCGTCCTTTGTGCGGCTGGACTGCTCGAAATCATCTTCAAGCAATCTCCCGGATCGACAGCGGCATCCTCTTCCATGAAGTATTTAAGAAGTCAGCTCAGCTCCTGCCGTTTGTGTGAACACAGGAACAGCTCTTTCGACCATACACTCAAACGTTTCCCCTTTCCAATGCAATCATGGCTTGTATTCTTCGTGCCTTAGTTATCACCCCCCTTCAGCGATGCGATACCCCTGGCATCAGACCTCGCTCATGCCTGCGCAAGTGATGGGATGATTGCTTCGCTCCCTGCATTCAAGCCCCTCTTGTGTGCGGCTGGACTGCTCGAATCACCTTCAAGCAGCCTCCCGGATCGACAGCGGCATCCTCTTCAAATGAAGTATTTAAGAAGCCAGCTCAGCTCCTACCGCTTCAGTGGACACAGGAACAGCTCTTTCGACCAGATGCTCCAACGATTCCCTTTTGCAATGCAGGCATGGCTTGTATTCCTCGTGCCTTAGTTATCGGCCCCCTCCCGCGATGCGATACCCCTGGCATCGAACTTTGCTCGCTCCTGCGCAAGTGATGGGATGATTGCTTCGCTCCCTGCGTTCAAGCCCCTCCTGTGTGCGGCTGGACTGCTTGAACTCACCTTCAAGCAACCTCCGGGATCGAAAGCGGCATCATCTTCGTTGAAGTATTTAAGAAGCCAGCTCAGGTCCTACCGCTTCAGTGGACACAGGAACAGCTCTTTCGACCAGACGCTCGAACGTATAACCTCTCCAATGCAGGCATGGCATGTATTCCTCATGCCTTACTTATCGGCCTCCTACTGCGATGAAACACCCCTGGATTTGTCACCCCTGGCATCGGAAATCGCTCGCGCCTGCGCAAGTGTTGGGATGATTGCTTCGCTCCCTGCCTTCAGAACCCTCCTGTGTGCAGCTGGACTGCTCGAAATCACCTTCAAGCAACCTCCCGGGTCGACAGCGGCATCCTCTTCCATGAAGTATTTAAGAAGTCAGTTCAGCTCCTGCCGTGTCAGTGGACACGAGAACAGCTCTTTCAACCAGAGATTCAAACGTTTCCCCTTTCAAATGCTGGCATGGCTTGTATTCCTCGTGCCTTAGTTACCGGCCCCCTCCAGTGATGCGATACCCCTGGCATCGGACCTCGCTCGCGCCTGTGCAAGTGATGGGATGATTGCTTCGCTCCCTGCCTTCAAGCTCCTCCTGTGTGCGGCTGGACTGCTCGAAATCACCTTCAAGCAACCTCCCGGATCGACAGCGGCACTCTCTTCCATGAAGTATTTAAGAATTCAGCTCAGCTCCTGCCGTTTCAGTGGACACGGGAACAGCTCTTTCAACCAGAGATTCAAACGATTCCTCTTTGCAATGCAATCATGGCTTGTATTCCTCGTGCCTTATTTATCGGCCCCCTTCAGCGATGCGATACCCTTGGCATCGGACCTCGCTCGCGCCTACGCAAGTGCTGAGATGATTTCTTCGCTCCCTGCCTTCAAGCCCCTCCTGTGTGCGGCTGGACTGCCCGAAATCACCTTCAAGCAACCTCCCGGATCCACAGCGGCATCCTCTTTAATGAAGTATTTAAGAAGTCAGCTCAGCTCCTGCCCCTTCAGTGGACACGGTAACAGCTGTTTCGACAGATACTCAAACGTCTCCCCTTTCCAATGCAGGCATGGCTTGTATTCCTCGTGCCTTAGTTACCGGCCCCCTCCAGTGATGCGATACCCCTGGCATCGGACCTCGCTCGCGCCTGTGCAAGTGATGGGATGATTGCTTCGCTCCCTGCCTTCAAGCTCCTCCTGTGTGCGGCTGGACTGCTCGAAATCACCTTCAAGCAACCTCCCGGATCGACAGCGGCATCCTCTTCCATGAAGTATTTAAGAATTCAGCTCAGCTCCTGCCGCTTGAGTGAACACAGGAACAGCTCTTTCGACTAGACACTCAAACGTTTCCCCTTTCCAGTGCAATCATGGCTTGTATTCCTCGTGCCTTAGTTATCGGCCCCCTTCAGCGATGCGATACCACTGGCTTCGTCACCCCTGGCATCGGACCTCGTTCGCGCCTGCGCAAGTGATGGAATGATTGCTTCGCTCCCTGCCTTCAAGCCCCTCTTGTGTGCGGCTGGACTGCTCGAATCACCTTCAAGCAGCCCCCCGGATGGACAGCGGCATCCTCTACAAATGAAGTATTTAAGAAGCCAGCTCAGCTCCTACCGCTTCAGTGGACACAGGAACAGCTCTTTCGACCAGACGCTCCAATGATTCCCCTTTGCAATGCAGGCATAGCTTGTATTCCTCGTGCCTTAGTTATCGGCCCCCTCCAGCGATGCGATACCCCTGGCATCGAACCTCGCTCGCTCCTGCGCAAGTGATGGGATGATTCTTTCGCTCCCAGCCTTCAAGCTCCTACTGTGTCCGGCTGGGCTCGAACTCACCTTCAAGCAACCTCCCGGATCGACAGCGGCATCCTCTTCAATGAAGTATATAAGAAGTCAGCTCAGCTCCGGCCGCTTGAGTGAACACAGGAACAGCTTTTTCGACCAGACACTCAAATGTTTCCCCTTTCGAATGCAGGCATGGCTTGTATTCCTCGTGCCTTTGTTATCGGCCCCCTCCAGAGATGCGATACCACTGGCATCGCACCTCGATCACGCCTGCGTAAGAGATGGGATGATTGCTTCGCTCCCTGCCTTCAAGCCCCTCCTGTGTGCGGCTGGACTGCTCGAAATCACCTTCAAGCAACCTCCCGGATCGACAGCGGCGTCCTCTTCCATGAAGTATTTAAGAACTCAGCTCAGCTCCTGCCGCTTGAGTGAACACAGGAACAGCTCTTTCGACTAGACACTCAAACGTTTCCCCTTTCCAATGCAATCATGGCTTGTATTCCTCGTGCCTTAGTTATCGGCCCCCTTCAGCGATGCGATACCCCTGGCTTCGTCACCCCTGGCATCGGACCTCGTTCGCGCCTGCGCAAGTGATGGAATGATTGCTTCTCTCCCTGCCTTCAAGCCCCTCTTGTGTGCGGCTGGACTGCTCGAATCACCTGCAAGCAGCCCCCCGGATCGACAGCGGCATCCTCTCCAATGAAGTATTTAAGAAGCCAGCTCAGCTCCTACCGCTTCAGTGGACACAGGAACAGCTCTTTCGACCAGACGCTCAAACGTTTAACCTCTCCAATGCAGGCATGGCATGTATTCCTCATGCATTACTTATCGGCCTCCTACTGCGATGCGACACCCCTGGCTTCGTCACCCCTGGCATCAGACCTCGCTCGCGCCTGCGCAAGTGTTGGGATGATTGCTTCGCTCCCTGCCTTCAGAACCCTCCTGTGTGCGGCTGGACTGCTCGAAATCACCTTCAAGCAACCTCCCGGATCGACAGCGGCATCCTCTTCCATGCAGTATTTAAGAATTCAGCTCAGCTCCTGCCGTTTCAGTGGACACGGGAACAGCTCTTTCAACCAGAGATTCAAACGATTCCCCTTTGCAATGCAATCATGGCTTGTATTCCTCGTGACTTAGTTATCGGCCCCCTCCAGTGATGCGATAACCCTGGCATCGGACCTCGCTCGCGCCTTCGCAAGTGATGGGACGATTGCTTCGCTCCCTGCCTTCAAGCCCCTCCTGTGTGCGGCTGTACTGCTCGAAACCACCTTCAAACAACCTCCCGGGTCGACAGCGGCATCCTCTTCCATGAAGTATTTAAGAAGTCAGTTCAGCTCCTGCCGTTTCAGTGGACACGAGAACAGCTCTTCCAACCAGAGATTCAAACGTTTCCCCTTTCCAATGCAGGCATGGCTTGTATTCCTCGTGCCTTAGTTACCGGCCCCCTCCAGTGATGCGATTCCCCTGGCATCGGACCTCGCTCGCGCCTGTGCAAGTGATGGGATGATTGCTTCGCTCCCTGCCTTAGAGCTCCTCCTTTGTGCGGCTGGACTGCTCGAAATCACCTTCAAGCAACCTCCCGGATCGACAGCGGCATCCTCTTCCATGCAATATTTAAGAATTCAGCTCAGCTCCTGCCGTTTCAGTGGACACGGGAACAGCTCTTTCAACCAGAGATTCAAACGATTCCCCTTTGCAATGCAATCATGGCTTGTATTCCTCGTGCCTTATTTATCGGCCCCCTTCAGCGATGCGATACACTTGGCATCGGACCTCGCTCGCGCCTACGCAAGTGCTGGGATGATTTCTTCGCTCCCTGCCTTCAAGCCCCACCTGTGTGCGGCTGGACTGCCTGAAATCACCTTCAAGCAACCTCCCGGATCGACAGCGGCATCCTCTTCCATGAAGTATTTAAGAAGTCAGCTCAGCTCCAGCCCCTTCAGTGGACACGGTAACAGCTCTTTCGACAGATACTCAAACGTTTCCCCTTTCCAATGCAGGCATGGCTTGTATTCCTCGTGCCTTAGTTACCGGCCCCCTCCAGTGAAGCGATACCCCTGGCATCGGACCTTGCTCGCGCCTGTGCAAGTGATGGGATGATTGCTTCGCTCCCTGCCTTCAAGCTCCTCCTGTGTGCGGCTGGACTGCTCGAAATCACCTTCAAGCAACCTCCCGGATCGACAGCGGCATCCTCTTCCATGAAGTATTTAAGAATTCAGCTCAGCTCCTGCCGCTTGAGTGAACACAGGAACAGCTCTTTCGAACAGACACTCAAACGTTTCCTATTTCCAATGCAATCATGGCTTGTATTCCTCGTGCCTTAGTTATCGGCCCCCTCCTGCGATGCCATACCCCTGGCTTCGTCACCCCTGGTATCAGACCTCGCTCGCGCCTGCGCAAGTGATGGGATGATTCTTTCGCTCCCAGCCTTCAACCTCCTACTGTGTCCGGCTGGGCTCGAACTCACCTTCAAGCAACCTCCCGGATCGACAGCGGCATCCTCTTCAATGAAGTATTTAAGAAGTCAGCTCAGCTCCTGCCGCCTGAGTGAACAAAAGAACAGCTCTCTCGACTAGACACTCAAACGTTTCCCCTTTCCTATGCCGGCATGGCTTATATTCCTCGTGCCTTAGTTATCGGCCCCCTTCAGCGATGCGATACCCCTGGCATCGGACCGCGGTCGCGCCTACGTAAGTGATGGGATGATTGCTTCTCTCCCTGCCTTCAAGCCCCTCCTGTGTGCGGCTGGACTGCTCGACATCACCTTCAATACACCTCCCGGATCGACAGCGGCATCCTCTTCCATGAAGTATTTAAGAAGTCAGCTCAGCTCCTGCCGCTTGAGTGAACACAGGAACAGCTCTTTCGACTAGACACTCAAACGTTTCCCCTTTCCAATGCAATCATGGCTTGTATTCCTCGTGCCTTAGTTATCGGCCCCCTTCAGCGATGCGATACCCCTGGCTTCGTCACCCCTGGCATCGGACCTCGTTCGCGCTTGCGCAAGTGATGGAATGATTGCTTCGCTCCCTGCCTTCAAGCCCCTTTTGTGTGCGGCTGGACTGCTCGAATCACCTGCAAGCAGCCCCCCGGATCGACAACGGCATCCTCTACAAATGAAGTATTTAAGAAGCCAGCTCAGCTCCTACCGTTTCAGTGGACACAGGAACAGATCTTTCGACCAGACGCTCCAACGATACCCCTTTGCAATGGAGGCATAGCTTGTATTCCTCGTGCCTTAGTTATCGGCCCCCTCCCGCGATGCGATACCCCTGGCATCGAACCTCGCTCACTCCTGCGCAAGTGATGGGATGATTCTTTCGCTCCCAGCCTTCAAGCTCCTACTGTGTCCGGCTGGGCTCGAACTCACCTTCAAGCAACCTCCCGGACCGACAGCGGCATCCTCTTCCATGAAGTATTTAAGAAGTCCGCTCAGCTCCTGCCGCTTCAGTGGACACGGGAACAGCTCTTTCGAACAGACGCTCAAACGTTTCCTATTTCCAATGCAGGCATGGCTTGTATTCCTCGTTCCTTTGTTACCGGCCCCCTCCAGTGATGCGATACCCCTGGCATCGGACCTCGCTCGCGTCTGTGCAAGTGATGGGATGATTGCTTCGCTCCCTGCCTTCAAGCCCCTCTTGTGTGCGGCTGGACTGCTCGAATCACATTCAAGCAACCTCCCGGATCGACAGCGGCATCCTCTTCCATGAAGTATATAAGAAGTCAGCTCAGCTCCTGCCGCTTGAGTGAACACAGGAACAGCTCTTTCGACTAGACACTCAAACGTTTCCCCTTTTCAATGCAATCATGGCTTGTATTCCTCGTGCCTTAGTTATCGGCCCCCTCCTGCGATGCCATACCCCTGGCTTCGTCACCCCTGGTATCAGACCTCGCTCGCGCCTGCGCAAGTGATGGGATGATTCTTTCGCTCCCAGCCTTCAACCTCCTACTGTGTCCGGCTGGGCTCCAACTCACCTTCAAGCAACCTCCCGGATCGACAGCGGCATCCTCTTCAATGAAGTATATAAGAAGTCAGCTCAGCTCCTGCCGCTTGAGTGAACATAGGAACAGCTCTCTCGACTAGACACTCAAACGTTTCCCCTTTCCAATGCAGGCATGGCTTATATTCCTCGTGCCTTAGTTATCGGCCCCATCCAGCGATGCGATACCCCTGGCATCGAACCTCGCTCTCTCCTGCGCAAGTGATGGGATGATTCTTTCGCTCCCAGCCTTCAAGCTCCTACTGTGTCCGGCTGGGCTCGAACTCACGTTCAAGAAACCTCCCGGATCGACAGCGGCATCCTCTTCAATGAAGTATTTAAGAAGTCAGCTCAGCTCCTGCCGCCTGAGTGAACATAGGAACAGCTCTCTCCACTAGACACTCAAACGTTTCCCCTTTCCAATGCAGGCATGGCTTATATTCCTCGTGCCTTAGTTATCGGCCCCCTCCAGCGATGCGATACCCCTGGCATCGGACCTCGGTCGCGCCTACGTAAGTGATGGGATGATTGCTTCTCTCCCTGCCTTGAAGCCCCTCCTGTGTGCGGCTGGACTGCTCGACATCACCTTCAATACACCTCCCGGATCGACAGCGGCATCCTCTTCCATGAAGTATTTAAGAAGTCAGCTCAGCTCCTGCCGCTTGAGTGAACACAGGAACAGCTCTTTCGAATAGACACTCAAACGTTTCCCCTTTCCAATGCAATCATGGCTTGTATTCCTCGTGCCTTAGTTATCGGCCCCTTTCAGCGATGCGATACCCCTGGCTTCGTCACCCCTGGCATCGGACCTCGTTCGCGCCTGCGCAAGTGATGGAATGATTGCTTCGCTCCCTGCCTTCAAGCCCCTTTTGTGTGCGGCTGGACTGCTCGAATCAGCTGCAAGCAGCCCCCCGGATCGACAGCGGCATCCTCTACAAATGAAGTATTTAAGAAGCCAGCTCAGCTCCTACCGTTTCAGTGAACATAGGAACAGCTCTCTCGACTAGACACTCAAACGTTTCCCCTTTCCAATGCAGGCATGGCTTATATTCCTCGTGCCT
The DNA here is from genome assembly GCA_030143305.2 of Amblyomma americanum. Taxonomy (NCBI): domain Eukaryota; kingdom Metazoa; phylum Arthropoda; class Arachnida; order Ixodida; family Ixodidae; genus Amblyomma; species Amblyomma americanum. The sequence goes on from JARKHS020036628.1 coordinate 21,627, forward strand.
TAGTTATCGGCCCCCTCCAGCGATGCGATACCCCTGGCATCGGACCTCGGTCGCGCCTACGTAAGTGATGGGATGATTGCTTCTCTCCCTGCCTTGAAGCCCCTCCTGTGTGCGGCTGGACTGCTCGACATCACCTTCAATACACCTCCCGGATCGACAGCGGCATCCTCTTCCATGAAGTATTTAAGAAGTCAGCTCAGCTCCTGCCGTTTGTGTGAACACAGAAGCAGCTCTTTCGACTAGACACTCAAACGTTTCCCCTTTCCAATGCTGGCATGGCTTGTATTCCTCGTGCCTTCGTTATCGGCCCCCTCCAGTGATGCGATACCCCTGGCATCGGACCTCGCTCGCTCCTGCGCAAGTGACGGGATGATTGCTTCGCTCCCTGCCTTCAAGCCCCTCCTGTGTGCGGCTGGACTGCTCGAAATCACCTTCAAGCAACCTCCCGGATCGACAGTGGCATCCTCTTGCATGAAGTATATAAGACGTCAGCTCAGCTCCTGCCGCTTCAGTGGACACGGGAACAGCACTTTCGACCAGACACTCAAACGTTTCCCCTTTCCAATGCAGGCATGGCTTGTATTCCTCGTGCCTTAGTTATCGGCCCCCTCCAGTGATGCGATAACCCTGGCATCGGACCTCGCTCGCGCCTGAGCAAGTGATGTGATGATTGCTTTGCTCCCTGCCTTCAAGCCCTTCCTGTGTGCGGCTGGACTGTTCGAAATCACCTTCAAGCAACCTCCTGGATCGACAGCGGCATCCTCTTCAATGAAGTATTTAAGAAGCCAGCTCAGCTCCTGCCACTCCAGTGGACACAGGAACAGCCTTTCGACCAGACGCTCCAACGATTCCCCTTTGCAATGCAGGCATGGCTTGTATTCCTCCTGTCTTAGTTATCGGCCCCCTCCCGCGATGCGATACCCCTGGCATCGAACCTCGATCGCTCCTGCGGAAGTGATGGGATGATTGCTTCGCTCCCTGCGTTCAAGCCCCTCCTGTGTGCGGCTTTGCTCCTTTAACTCACCTTCAAGCAACCTCCCGGATTGAATGCGGCATCATCTTCGTTGAAGTATTTAAGCCAGCTCAGGTCCTACCGCTTCAGTGGACACCGGCACAGCTCATTCGACCAGACGTTCAAACGTTTATTTTATTTATTTATTTAGAAATACTGTCAACCCTCAGTTGAGGGTCATTACAGGGAAGGATGTTACATGTACGTTCATGCAAAAAAAAAAACTGCCAGATACAAAAAGAAATATGCACATGCACTACAGCGCCCTAAGGATATAACACAAGATACGATATACAGACTATGTATTCAAATGTTCACCCAGCTGCCGCACACGCACAAACAGAAAAAAAAGAAAAAATAGAGAAAAGAGAAAAGAAAAAGCACTTTACAATATCCACACGGTACAGTTTTAGTGAAGAACGTTGATTGCATTCGTAAACAATGCGCTATCAGAACTGCGAACAATTTCTGTAGGCAGCTTGTTCCACAGCTCTATTGACTCTGGAAAGAACGAACAACGAAAGGCATTGGTTCGGGACAAGTATGGTCGAATAGCTTCACTATGATTTAAGCGGGAGCTCAGTCTGCCTGGAGGTTTTAAATACAAGTCTTTATTAATTTTTAGTTCGCCGTTAAATATTTGAAATAACGTTTTTACTCTCTGTCTCTTGCACCGATCTTCCAATAATTCAAGACCGCAAGACTTTAACATCGCAGAAACTGAGTCTGTCCTTCTATATTTCGAGCAAATAAAGCGCGCCGCCCGGCGCTGCACCTTCTCTTTTTTGGCCCACATTACCTTTTGATGGGGCTTCCATGCTACTAATGCATATTCTAGGGATGGTCGAATAAGAGATCTGTAAGCCAGCAGTTTAACATCTTTTGTTGCCCTCCCCAGTTTTGCTCTTAAAAAACCCAATTTCTTCTGTGCCACTGAGCACACTCTTTCTACTTGATTGTGCCATTTTAAATCATGCGAAATAGAAACACCAAGATATTTGAAACAAGAAACATTAACTAGATTGTAGCCTTGAATATCATACTGAAAAGTAAAGATATTCTTTTTTGCAGTGATATGCGTGTATGTGGTCTTATCAAAATTAATTTGCATTTCCCACTTATCACACCAACTCCCAAACGCCTGAAGGTTTCGGTTGAGCTTAATCTGATCCTCTAAACAAGATATCGGCGCAAAAATTAAGCAGTCATCTGCAAAGAGTTTTATCTTAGCAGAACTATCTAAAGCGGTTGCTACATCATTGATGTAAAGCAGAAAAAGTGCTGGCCCTAACACGGACCCCTGTGGCACTCCTGAGTATACATCTAGAAAACCAGACTCGGAACCATCAACGCGAACTGCCTGCTTGCGGTTAGTTAAATAATCTTCAATCCATTTTAGAATGTCGCCATTTATACCAGCTTTGTACAGTTTAAAAAGTAATTTACCATGAGGAACCTTATCAAAGGCTTTGGCAAAATCAACGCATATAACATCTGTTTGTTCACGGTTGTCCATAACTTCGAAAAAATCATGCAATGTCTCAATGAGCTGCGTCACAGTGGAAAGACCCCGTCGGAACCCATGCTGGCATGCGCAAAGGAGGCCATTTGATTCTAGGAAGATAATTATATGTTTTGTTATGACGTGTTCCATAACCTTGCAGCAAACTGACGTAAGGGATACAGGACGGTAGTTATTCATTAGAGTACGATTGCCACTTTTAAATACGGGGATAACTATAGCACAACGCCAGTCCTGGGGCACGGAATGGGTGCTTAGTGATTTCTGAAAAATATATTACCAAATAAAATGATATCCACTCAGCATACCTTTTCAAAAAGCCAGTAGGTATTCCGTCCGGCCCAGAAGCCTTCTTGTCATCTAACTGTAGCAACTGCTGGAATACGCCCCTCTGAGTAAAGTTGATAGCGTCCATGGAACTTTCGCTGAAAGATGCCCCATCATCTACCGGAAATGGTCGATCACTGCGCGTGAATACTGATTGAAAATATTTGTTTAATCCATCAGCGATAACACATTTTTCTTCTACTAGAACATTTCCTAACGTCATTTGCTTTATTTTTTCTTTTCTGCGGTCTAAATAACGCCAAAATTTTTCTGGGGAAGTCTTAAGAAAACCACTTAAAGTGCGATTAAAAAATGTTTGCTTCGAGCTGAGTAACAAAGCCTTTATTCCCTGACGTACTGCGTGTATTTCCCTAGGATCTGCTTTTCCTCTGCGCAGCCTTTTTAATTTCCGTTTCGCGTGAACAATACCCCTCGTTATCCATGGGTTACTCCACTTCGTTTTCTTGAGTCGGGTCGGAACGAACTGATCTATGCAGACTTGAATAATAGTTTTAAAGCGCTGCCACAACTCTTCAACTGTTTCGACCTCGGAGACATTTTCAAATTCGTTGAAACACTTTTCTAAATAATCTAGAATAGATGTATCATCGGCCTTAGCATAGTTTTTGATTTCAACACGTACAGTAGGATTTGTAGGGGGTGGTTTACAAGTAAGCACATTCAGCAAAATTATTTTGTGATCGGATATACCATCCGTGACTGCCATTTCATAATCGCCTACTTTATGGGAAAGGAACACCAAGTCTAGTAATGATTGCGATTGAGACGTTATGCGTGTGTTTTCCTTCACTATTTGCCTTAAATTATGAAAAAATGTGATATCCAATAATTTTTCGGCACTAGAAATTTCTGTATTTCCAGGCGAAATAAGTTCCCAATCGATATGTGGCAAGTTAAAATCACCAGTCATTATTAGCCTGGTGTTCCTGTTTACATGTGAGCAAAGAAATGTATTTAACATATCTAGAAAATCAGGTGAAGTAGTTGGCGGCCTATAAACGACTCCTATGAGGTACGACATGCCAGAAAATATGATTTTACACCACACCGATTCCGACATGTCACACATAACCGTACAGGCTGTCAGCGATGATTTAACAATAATGGCCACACCACCACCACCACGAGAGTCCCGATCCCACCTAAACATTGTGTAGCCAGGAGGGATAATGCAGTCGCAAGAAATAGCACTGTTGAGCCATGTTTCTGTAATGCAAACGACGTACGGTCGCTCAGATAGCAACAGACATTCTAATTCAGTAACCTTGTTAAGAATACTGCGGGCATTGAGCGAAACGATTCTGAGCTATGCTGTATTTGAGCTGCAGGAAGTCATGCCCTCCTTGTCATTGCAAGCTTCCTCTGACACTTTGCGATTGCTATGGCGGCCCTTATCACGGCGTTCTTGGCAAAGAATACGCTCGTTGCGACTGTGATCCCAGGCATATAGACGGTCATCAATCTTAAGCCTATCATGAACCAGAGACACCTTTTGCTTGTTGTCCCTTTCTATAATGGCAGATTCCCATAATTTCTTTCTAACGTCTGCAGTTTCCTTTGCATAATCATTGCTGACATGAACAGATATTCCCTTAAGTTACTTGCAATTTTTTAGAATGCTGTCCTTTTCCCTGCTGTCATAGAATTTCATTATGATAGGTCTATGTTTTCCTGGCTTCTTCCTTCCAATACGGTGAATTCTTTCTATTGTGGTGCCTTGGACACCTAGTTCTTTTTTAAAAATGTTGTTTGCAACAGCTGCCCTCAGATCTGACTGTTTCGCTCGCCTCTTCCGGGACACCAAACACTAAAAGGTTGTTACGCCGCCCACGGTTTTCAAACTCAACTAATTTTTTGGCCTGTTGCCTGACAGTATCCTCGAGCTTATCTATTTTTGTGGTCATTTCCTGGATTACCACTAGGTAATCTGACAGCTTTTCTGTCCTTGCTGAGAGAACACCAATTTGTTCTTGAATTGAATTAAGTTTCCGGTCGGTTTCTACCTGGTTGTCTAGAATGGCCTTCAAATACTCTTCCGTCGGGGGCCCTGGATTCTCCTCAATATCTCCCGAAGACAACAACAACAGCATCACTGACCAGCAGTCAACCAAAATGGCGCGACATCTGCGAGGGCACGGCAGAACTATGAGAAATCTATCGCCACTGCGATAGGAAATATAATTAGGCCACGAACCAACCTGCAAAACGAGCAGAACCTTTTCAGCCATGCTGTCCCTCAGGCGCGTGCCGTGCCCTCTGAGGCCGTGGGTGTCGAGGTGCTGCCTTTGTAGAAGTTCCGCCGATGACGTAATTCTCAAAGGAACCTTGCCGGCGAATCGGAAATCCGTCATGTCCCCCATGCGGCCAAGTAGGAATGACGGGCCACGCGCCTTGCATGTTGTCGCATCCTATAGCATGTCGTTGTCGAGATGACATGGCAGGCAGGATGGCAATCCATCCCAGGTGATCGCTGTATCCGAAAACCACGACAGGGCCTGCAAAACGAGCAGAAGCTTTTCAGCCATGCTGTCCCTCAGGCGCGTGCCGTGCCCTCTCCAATGCAGGCATTAACCTCTCCAATGCAGGCATGGCATGTATTCCTCATGCATTACTTATCGGCCTCCCACTGCGATGCGACACCCCTGGCTTCGTCACCCCTGGCATCAGACCTCGCTCGCGCCTGTGCAAGTGTTGGGATGATTGCTTCGCTCCCTGCCTTCAGGACCCTCCTGTGGGCGGCTGGACTGCTGGAAATCACATTCAAGCAACCTCCCGGATGGACAGCGGCATCCTCTCCAATGCAGTATTTAAGAAGCCAGCTCAGCTCCTACGGCTTCAATGAACACGGGAACAGCTCTGCCGACCAGACACTCAACCGTTTCTCCTTTACAATGCAGGCATGGCTTGTATTCCTCGTGCCTGAGTTATCGGCCCCTCCTGCGATGCCATACCCCTGGCTTCATCACCCCTGGTATCAGACCTCGCTCGAGCCTGCGCAAGTGATGGGATGATTCTTTCGCTCCCAGCCTTCAAGCTCCTACTGTGTTCGGCTGGGCTCGAACTCACCTTCAAGCAACCTCCCGGATCGATAGCGGCATCCTCTTCACAGAAGTATTTAAGAAGTCAGCTCAGCTCCTGCCGCCTAAGTTAACACAGGAACAGCTCTTTCGACTAGACACTCAAACGTTTCCCCTTTCCAATGCAATCATGGCTTGTATTCCTCGTGCTTTAGTTATCGGCCCCCTTCAGCGATGCGATACCCCTGGCTTCGTCACCCCTGGCATCGGACCTCGTTCGCGCCTGGGCAAGTGATGGAATGATTGCTTCGCTCCCTGCCTTCTAGCCCCTCTTGTGTGCAGCTGGACAGCTAGAATCACCTTCAAGCAGCTCCCCGGATCGACAGCGGCATCCTCTACAAATGAAGTATTTAAGAAGTCAGCTCAGCTCCTGCCGCTTACGTGGACACGGGAACACCTCTTTCGAACAGACACTCAAACATTTCCTATTTCCAATGCAGGCATGGCTTGTATTCCTCGTGCCTTTGTTACCGGCCCCCTCCAGTGATGCGATACCCCTGGCATCGGACCTCGCTCGCGTCTGTGCAAGTGATGGGATGATTGCTTCGCTCCCTGCCTTCAAGCCCGTCCTTTGTGCGGCTGGACTGCTCGAAATCATCTTCAAGCAATCTCCCGGATCGACAGCGGCATCCTCTTCCATGAAGTATTTAAGAAGTCAGCTCAGCTCCTGCCGTTTGTGTGAACACAGGAACAGCTCTTTCGACCAGACACTCAAACGTTTCCCCTTTCCAATGCAATCATGGCTTGTATTCTTCGTGCCTTAGTTATCACCCCCCTTCAGCGATGCGATACCCCTGGCATCAGACCTCGCTCATGCCTGCGCAAGTGATGGGATGATTGCTTCGCTCCCTGCATTCAAGCCCCTCTTGTGTGCGGCTGGACTGCTCGAATCACCTTCAAGCAACCTCCCGGATCCACAGCGGCATCCTCTTTAATGAAGTATTTAAGAAGTCAGCTCAGCTCCTGCCCCTTCAGTGGACACGGTAACAGCTGTTTCGACAGATACTCAAACGTCTCCCCTTTCCAATGCAGGCATGGCTTGTATTCCTCGTGCCTTAGTTACCGGCCCCCTCCAGTGATGCGATACCCCTGGCATCGGACCTCGCTCGCGCCTGTGCAAGTGATGGGATGATTGCTTCGCTCCCTGCCTTCAAGCTCCTCCTGTGTGCGGCTGGACTGCTCGAAATCACCTTCAAGCAACCTCCCGGATCGACAGCGGCATCCTCTTCCATGAAGTATTTAAGAATTCAGCTCAGCTCCTGCCGCTTGAGTGAACACAGGAACAGCTCTTTCGACTAGACACTCAAACGTTTCCCCTTTCCAGTGCAATCATGGCTTGTATTCCTCGTGCCTTAGTTATCGGCCCCCTTCAGCGATGCGATACCACTGGCTTTGTCACCCCTGGCATCGGACCTCGTTCGCGCCTGCGCAAGTGATGGAATGATTGCTTCGCTCCCTGCCTTCAAGCCCCTCTTGTGTGCGGCTGGACTGCTCGAATCACCTTCAAGCAGCCCCCCGGATGGACAGCGGCATCCTCTACAAATGAAGTATTTAAGAAGCCAGCTCAGCTCCTACCGCTTCAGTGGACACAGGAACAGCTCTTTCGACCAGACGCTCCAATGATTCCCCTTTGCAATGCAGGCATAGCTTGTATTCCTCGTGCGTTAGTTATCGGCCCCCTCCAGCGATGCGATACCCCTGGCATCGAACCTCGCTCGCTCCTGCGCAAGTGATGGGATGATTCTTTCGCTCCCAGCCTTCAAGCTCCTACTGTGTCCGGCTGGGCTCGAACTCACCTTCAAGCAACCTCCCGGATCGACAGCGGCATCCTCTTCAATGAAGTATATAAGAAGTCAGCTCAGCTCCGGCCGCTTGAGTGAACACAGGAACAGCTCTTTCGACCAGACACTCAAATGTTTCCCCTTTCGAATGCAGGCATGGCTTGTATTCCTCGTGCCTTTGTTATCGGCCCCCTCCAGAGATGCGATACCACTGGCATCGCACCTCGATCACGCCTGCGTAAGAGATGGGATGATTGCTTCGCTCCCTGCCTTCAAGCCCCTCCTGTGTGCGGCTGGACTGCTCGAAATCACCTTCAAGCAACCTCCCGGATCGACAGCGGCGTCCTCTTCCATGAAGTATTTAGAACTCAGCTCAGCTCCTGCCGCTTGAGTGAACACAGGAACAGCTCTTTCGACTAGACACTCAAACATTTCCCCTTTCCAATGCAATCATGGCTTGTATTCCTCGTGCCTTAGTTATCGGCCCCCTTCAGCGATGCGATACCCCTGGCTTCGTCACCCCTGGCATCGGACCTCGTTCGCGCCTGCGCAAGTGATGGAATGATTGCTTCTCTCCCTGCCTTCAAGCCCCTCTTGTGTGCGGCTGGACTGCTCGAATCACCTGCAAGCAGCCCCCCGGATCGACAGCGGCATCCTCTCCAATGAAGTATTTAAGAAGCCAGCTCAGTTCCTACCGCTTCAGTGGACACAGGAACAGCTCTTTCGACCAGACGCTCAAACGTTTAACCTCTCCAATGCAGGCATGGCATGTATTCCTCATGCATTACTTATCGGCCTCCTACTGCGATGCGACACCCCTGGCTTCGTCACCCCTGGCATCAGACCTCGCTCGCGCCTGCGCAAGTGTTGGGATGATTGCTTCGCTCCCTGCCTTCAGAACCCTCCTGTGTGCGGCTGGACTGCTCGAAATCACCTTCAAGCAACCTCCCGGATCGACAGCGGCATCCTCTTCCATGCAGTATTTAAGAATTCAGCTCAGCTCCTGCCGTTTCAGTGGACACGGGAACAGCTCTTTCAACCAGAGATTCAAACGATTCCCCTTTGCAATGCAATCATGGCTTGTATTCCTCGTGACTTAGTTATCGGCCCCCTCCAGTGATGCGATAACCCTGGCATCGGACCTCGCTCGCGCCTTCGCAAGTGATGGGACGATTGCTTCGCTCCCTACCTTCAAGCCCCTCCTGTGTGCGGCTGTACTGCTCGAAACCACCTTCAAACAACCTCCCGGGTCGACAGCGGCATCCTCTTCCATGAAGTATTTAAGAAGTCAGTTCAGCTCCTGCCGTTTCAGTGGACACGAGAACAGCTCTTCCAACCAGAGATTCAAACGTTTCCCCTTTCCAATGCAGGCATGGCTTGTATTCCTCGTGCCTTAGTTACCGGCCCCCTCCAGTGATGCGATTCCCCTGGCATCGGACCTCGCTCGCGCCTGTGCAAGTGATGGGATGATTGCTTCGCTCCCTGCCTTCAAGCTCCTCCTTTGTGCGGCTGGACTGCTCGAAATCACCTTCAAGCAACCTCCCGGATCGACAGCGGCATCCTCTTCCATGCAATATTTAAGAATTCAGCTCAGCTCCGCCGTTTCAGTGGACACGGGAACAGCTCTTTCAACCAGAGATTCAAACGATTCCCCTTTGCAATGCAATCATGGCTTGTATTCCTCGTGCCTTATTTATCGGCCCCCTTCAGCGATGCGATACACTTGGCATCGGACCTCGCTCGCGCCTACGCAAGTGCTGGGATGATTTCTTCGCTCCCTGCCTTCAAGCCCCACCTGTGTGCGGCTGGACTGCCTGAAATCACCTTCAAGCAACCTCCCGGATCGACAGCGGCATCCTCTTCCATGAAGTATTTAAGAAGTCAGCTCAGCTCCTGCCCCTTCAGTGGACACGGTAACAGCTCTTTCGACAGATACTCAAACGTTTCCCCTTTCCAATGCAGGCATGGCTTGTATTCCTCGTTCCTTTGTTACCGGCCCCCTCCAGTGATGCGATACCCCTGGCATCGGACCTCGCTCGCGTCTGTGCAAGTGATGGGATGATTGCTTCGCTCCCTGCCTTGAAGCCCCTCTTGTGTGCGGCTGGAGTGCTCGAATCACATTCAAGCAACCTCCCGGATCGACAGCGGCATCCTCTTCCATGAAGTATATAAGAAGTCAGCTCAGCTCCTGCCGCTTGAGTGAACACAGGAACAGCTCTTTCGACTAGACACTCAAACGTTTCCCCTTTTCAATGCAATCATGGCTTGTATTCCTCGTGCCTTAGTTATCGGCCCCCTCCTGCGATGCCATACCCCTGGCTTCGTCACCCCTGGTATCAGACCTCGCTCGCGCCTGCGCAAGTGATGGGATGATTCTTTCGCTCCCAGCCTTCAACCTCCTACTGTGTCCGGCTGGGCTCCAACTCACCTTCAAGCAACCTCCCGGATCGACAGCGGCATCCTCTTCAATGAAGTATATAAGAAGTCAGCTCAGCTCCTGCCGCTTGAGTGAACATAGGAACAGCTCTCTCGGCTAGACACTCAAACGTTTCCCCTTTCCAATGCAGGCATGGCTTATATTCCTCGTGCCTTAGTTATCGGCCCCATCCAGCGATGCGATACCCCTGGCATCGAACCTCGCTCTCTCCTGCGCAAGTGATGGGATGATTCTTTCGCTCCCAGCCTTCAAGCTCCTACTGTGTGCGGCTGGACTGCTCGACATCACCTTCAATACACCTCCCGGATCGACAGCGGCATCCTCTTCCATGAAGTATTTAAGAAGTCAGCTCAGCTCCTGCCGCTTGAGTGAACACAGGAACAGCTCTTTCGACTAGACACTCAAACGTTTCCCCTTTCCAATGCAATCATGGCTTGTATTCCTCGTGCCTTAGTTATCGGCCCCCTTCAGCGATGCGATACCCCTGGCTTCGTCACCCCTGGCATCGGACCTCGTTCGCGCCTGCGCAAGTGATGGAATGATTGCTTCGCTCCCTGCCTTCAAGCCCCTTTTGTGTGCGGCTGGACTGCTCGAATCACCTGCAAGCAGCCCCCCGGATCGACAGCGGCATCCTCTACAAATGAAGTATTTAAGAAGCCAGCTCTGCTCCTACCGTTTCAGTGAACATAGGAACAGCTCTCTCGACTAGACACTCAAACGTTTCCCCTTTCCAATGCAGGCATGGCTTATATTCCTCGTGCCTTAGTTATCGGCCCCCTCCAGCGATGCGATACCCCTGGCATCGGACCTCGGTCGCGCCTACGTAAGTGATGGGATGATTGCTTCTCTCCCTGCCTTGAAGCCCCTCCTGTGTGCGGCTGGACTGCTCGACATCACCTTCAATACACCTCCCGGATCGACAGCGGCATCCTCTTCCATGAAGTATTTAAGAAGTCAGCTCAGCTCCTGCCGTTTGTGTGAACACAGAAGCAGCTCTTTCGACTAGACACTCAAACGTTTCCCCTTTCCAATGCAATCATGGCTTGTATTCGTCGTGCCTTAGTTATCGGCCCCCTTCAGCGATGCGATACCCCTGGTATCGTCACCCCTCTCATCGGACCTCGTTCGCGCCTGCGCAAGTGATGGAATGATTGCTTCGCTCCCTGCCTTCAAGCCCCTCTTGTGTGCGGCTGGACTGCTCGAATCACCTTCAAGCAGCCCCCGTATCGACAGCGGCATCCACTACAAATCAAGTATTTAAGAAGCCAGCTCACCTTCTACCGCTTCAGTGGACACAGGAACAGCTCTTTCGACCAGACGCTCCCTTTGCAATGCAGGCATAGCTTGTATTCCTCGTACCTTATTTATCGGCCCCCTCCCGCGATGCGATACCCCGGGCATCGAACCTTGCTCGCTCCGGCGCAAGTGATGGGATGATTCTTTCGCTCCCAGCCTTCAAGCTCCTACTGTGTCCGGCTGGGCTCGAACCCACCTTCAAGCAACCTCCCGGATCGACAGCGGCATCCTCTTCCATGAAGTATTTAAGAAGTCAGCTCAGCTCCTGCCGCTTCAGTGAGACACGGGAACAGCTCTTTCGACCAGACACTCAAACGTTTCCCCTTTCCAATGCAGGCATGGCTTGTATTCCTCGTGCCTTAGTTATCGGCCCCTCCAGCGATGCGATACCCCTGGCATCGGACCTCGCTCGCGCCTGCGCAAGTGTTGGGATGATTGCTTCGCTCCCTGCCTCCAGGACCCTCCTGTGTGCGGCTAGACTGCTCGAAATCACCTTCAAGCAACCTCCCGGATCGACAGCGGCATCCTCTTCCACGAAGTATCTAAGAAGTCAGCTCAGCTCCTGCCGCTTCAGTGGACACGGGAACAGCTCTTTCTACCAGACACTCAAACGTTTCCCCTTTCCAATGCAGGCATGGCTTGTATTCCTCGTGCCTTAGTTATCGGCCCACTCCAGTGATGCGATAGCCCTGGCATCGGACCTCGCTCGCGCCTGCGCAAGGGATGATTGCTTCGCTCCCTACCTTCAAGCCCCTCCTGCGTGCGGCTTACTGCTCGAAATCACCTTCAAGCAACCTCCCGGATCGACAGCGGCATCCTCTTCCATGAAGAATTTAAGAAGTCTGCTCAGCTCCTGCCGCTTCAGTGGACACGGGAACAGCTCTTTCAACCAGACACTCAAATGTTTCCCCTTTCCAATGCAATCATGGCTTGTCTTCCTCGTGCCTTAGTTATCGGCCCCCTTCAGCGATGCGATACCCCTGGCATCGGACCTCGCACGCGCCTGCGCAAGTGATGGGATGATTGCTTCGCTCCCTGCGTTCAAGCCCCTCCTGTGTGCGGCTGTGCTCCTTGAACTCACCTTCAAGCAACCTCCCGGATCGAAAGCGGCATCATCTCCGTTGAAGTATTTAAGCCAGCTCAGGTCCTACCGCTTCAGGGGACACAGGAACAGCTCTTTCGACCAAACGCTCAAACGTTTAACCTCCCCAATGCAGGCATGGCATGTATTCCTCATGCATTACTTATCGGCCTCCTACTGCGATGCGACACCCCTGTATTCGTCACCCCTGGCATCAGACCTCGCTCGCGCCTGCGCAAGTGTTGGGATGATTGCTTCGCTCCCTGCCTTCAAGACCCTCCTGTGTGCGGCTGGACTGCTCGAAATCACCTTCAAGCAACCTCCCCGATCGACAGCGGCATCCTCTCCAATGAAGTATTTAAGAAGCCAGCTCATCTCCTACCGCTTCAGTGGACACAGGAACAGCTCTTTCGACCAGACACTCAACCGTTTCTCCTTTACAATGCAGGCATGGCTTGTATTCCTCGTGCCTGAGATATCGGCCCCTCCTGCGATGCCATACCCCTGGCTTCATCACCCCTGGTATCAGACCTCGCTCGAGCCTGCGCAAGTGATGGGATGATTCTTTCGCTCCCAGCCTTCAAGCTCCTACTGTGTTCGGCTGGGCTCGAACTCACCTTCAAGCAACCTCCCGGATTGATAGCGGCATCCTCTTCACAGAAGTATTTAAGAAGTCAGCTCAGCTCCTGCCGCCTAAGTGAACACAGGAACAGCTCTTTCGACTAGACACTCAAACGTTTCCCCTTTCCAATGCAATCATGGCTTGTATTCCTCGTGCCTTAGTTATCGGCCCCCTTCAGCGATGCGATACCCCTGGCTTCGTCTCCCCTGGCATCGGACCTCGTTCGCGCCTGCGCAAGTGATGGAATGATTGCTTCGCTCCCTGCCTTCAAGCCCCTCTTGTGTGCGGCTGGACAGCTCGAATCACCTTCAAGCAGCTCCCCGGATCGACAGCGGCATCCTCTACAAATGAAGTATTTAAGAAGTCAGCTCAGCTCCTGCCGCTTCAGTGGACACGGGAACACCTCTTTCGAACAGACACTCAAACATTTCCTATTTCCAATGCAGGCATGGCTTGTATTCCTCGTGCCTTTGTTACCGGCCCCCTCCAGTGATGCGATACCCCTGGCATCGGACCTCGCTCGCGTCAGTGCAAGTGATGGGATGATTGCTTCGCTCCCTGCCTTCAAGCCCGTCCTTTGTGCGGCTGGACTGCTCGAAATCATCTTCAAGCAATCTCCCGGATCGACAGCAGCATCCTCTTCCATGAAGTATTAAAGAAGTCAGCTCAGCTCCTGCCGTTTGTGTGAACACAGGAACAGCTCTTTCGACCAGACACTCAAACGTTTCCCCTTTCCAATGCAATCATGGCTTGTATTCTTCGTGCCTTAGTTATCACCCCCCTTCAGCGATGCGATACCCCTGGCATCAGACCTCGCTCACGCCTGCGCAAGTGATGGGATGATTGCTTCGCTCCCTGCATTCAAGCCCCTCTTGTGTGCGGCTGGACTGCTCGAATCACCTTCAAGCAGCCTCCCGGATCGACAGCGGCATCCTCTTCAAATGAAGTATTTAAGAAGCCAGCTCAGCTCCTACCGCTTCAGTGGACACAGGAACAGCTCTTTCGACCAGATGCTCCAACGATTCCCCTTTGCAATGCAGGCATGGCTTGTATTCCTCGTGCCTTAGTTATCGGCCCCCTCCCGCGATGCGATACCCCTGGCATCGAACTTTGCTCGCTCCTGCGCAAGTGATGGGATGATTGCTTCGCTCCCTGCGTTCAAGCCCCTCCTGTGTGCGGCTGGACTGCTTGAACTCACCTTCAAGCAACCTCCGGGATCGAAAGCGGCATCATCTTCGTTGAAGTATTTAAGAAGCCAGCTCAGGTCCTACCGCTTCAGTGGACACAGGAACAGCTCTTTCGACCAGACGCTCGAACGTATAACCTCTCCAATGCAGGCATGGCATGTATTCCTCATGCCTTACTTATCGGCCTCCTACTGCGATGAAACACCCCTGGATTTGTCACCCCTGGCATCGGAAATCGCTCGCGCCTGCGCAAGTGTTGGGATGATTGCTTCGCTCCCTGCCTTCACAACCCTCCTGTGTGCAGCTGGACTGCTCGAAATCACGTTCAAGCAACCTCCCGGGTCGACAGCGGCATCCTCTTCCATGAAGTATTTAAGAAGTCAGTTCAGCTCCTGCCGTGTCAGTGGACACGAGAACAGCTCTTTCAACCAGAGATTCAAACGATTCCCCTTTGCAATGCAATCATGGCTTGTATTCCTCGTGCCTTAGTTATCGGCCCCCTTCAGCGATGCGATACCCTTGGCATCGGACCTCGCTCGCGCCTACGCAAGTGCTGAGATGATTTCTTCGCTCCCTGCCTTCAAGCCCCTCCTGTGTGCGGCTGGACTGCCCGAAATCACCTTCAAGCAACCTCCCGGATCCACAGCGGCATCCTCTTTAATGAAGTATTTAAGAAGTCAGCTCAGCTCCTGCCCCTTCATGGACACGGTAACAGCTCTTTCGACAGATACTCAAACGTTTCCCCTTTCCAATGCAGGCATGGCTTGTATTCCTCGTGCCTTAGTTACCGGCCCCCTCCAGTGATGCGATACCCCTGGCATCGGGCCTCGCTCGCGCCTGTGCAAGTGATGGGATGATTGCTTCGCTCCCTGCCTTCAAGCTCCTCCTGTGTGCGGCTGGACTGCTCGAAATCACCTTCAAGCAACCTCCCGGATCGACAGCGGCATCCTCTTCCATGAAGTATTTAAGAATTCAGCTCAGCTCCTGCCGCTTGAGTGAACACAGGAACAGCTCTTTCGACTAGACACTCAAACGTTTCCCCTTTCCAGTGCAATCATGGCTTGTATTCCTCGTGCCTTAGTTATCGGCCCCCTTCAGCGATGCGATACCACTGGCTTCGTCACCCCTGGCATCGGACCTCGTTCGCGCCTGCGCAAGTGATGGAATGATTGCTTCGCTCCCTGCCTTCAAGCCCCTCTTGTGTGCGGCTGGACTGCTCGAATCACCTTCAAGCAGCCCCCCGGATGGACAGCGGCATCCTCTACAAATGAAGTATTTAAGAAGCCAGCTCAGCTCCTACCGCTTCAGTGGACACAGGAACAGCTCTTTCGACCAGACGCTCCAATGATTCCCCTTTGCAATGCAGGCATAGCTTGTATTCCTCGTGCCTTAGTTATCGGCCCCCTCCAGCGATGCGATACCCCTGGCATCGAACCTCGCTCGCTCCTGCGCAAGTGATGGGATGATTCTTTCGCTCCCAGCCTTCAAGCTCCTACTGTGTCCGGCTGGGCTCGAACTCACCTTCAAGCAACCTCCCGGATCGACAGCGGCATCCTCTTCAATGAAGTATTTAAGAAGTCAGCTCAGCTCCGGCCGCTTGAGTGAACACAGGAACAGCTCTTTCGACCAGACACTCAAATGTTTCCCCTTTCGAATGCAGGCATGGCTTGTATTCCTCGTGCCTTTGTTATCGGCCCCCTCCAGAGATGCGATACCACTGGCATCGCACCTCGATCACGCCTGCGTAAGAGATGGGATGATTGCTTCGCTCCCTGCCTTCAAGCCCCTCCTGTGTGCGGCAGGACTGCTCGAAATCACCTTCAAGCAACCTCCCGGATCGACAGCGGCACCCTCTTCCATGAAGTATTTAAGAATTCAGCTCAGCTCCTGCCGTTTCAGTGGACACGGGAACAGCTCATTCAACCAGAGATTCAAACGATTCCCCTTTGCAATGCAATCATGGCTTGTATTCCTCGTGCCTTAGTTATCGGCCCCCTTCAGCGATGCGATACCCTTGGCATCGGACCTCGCTCGCGCCTACGCAAGTGCTGAGATGATTTCTTCGCTCCCTGCCTTCAAGCCCCTCCTGTGTGCGGCTGGAGTGCCCGAAATCACCTTCAAGCAACCTCCCGGATCCACAGCGGCATCCTCTTTAATGAAGTATTTAAGAAGTCAGCTCAGCTCCTGCCCCTTCAGTGGACACGGTAACAGCTCTTTCGACAGATACTCAAACGTTTCCCCTTTCCAATGCAGGCATGGCTTGTATTCCTCGTGCCTTAGTTACCGGCCCCCTCCAGTGATGCGATACCCCTGGCATCGGGCCTCGCTCGCGCCTGTGCAAGTGATGGGATGATTGCTTCGCTCCCTGCCTTCAAGCTCCTCCAGTGTGCGGCTGGACTGCTCGAAATCACCTTCAAGCAACCTCCCGGATCGACAGCGGCATCCTCTTCCATGAAGTATTTAAGAATTCAGCTCAGCTCCTGCCGCTTGAGTGAACACAGGAACAGCTCTTTCGACTAGACACTCAAACGTTTCCCCTTTCCAGGGCAATCATGGCTTGTATTCCTCGTGCCTTAGTTATCGGCCCCCTTCAGCGATGCGATACCACTGGCTTCGTCACCCCGGGCATCGGACCTCGTTCGCGCCTGCGCAAGTGATGGAATGATTGCTTCGCTCCCTGCCTTCAAGCCCCTCTTGTGTGCGGCTGGACTGCTCGAATCACCTTCAAGCAGCCCCCCGGATGGACAGCGGCATCCTCTACAAATGAAGTATTTAAGAAGCCAGCTCAGCTCCTACCGCTTCAGTGGACACAGGAACAGCTCTTTCGACCAGACGCTCCAATGATTCCCCTTTGCAATGCAGGCATAGCTTGTATTCCTCGTGCCTTAGTTATCGGCCCCCTCCAGCGATGCGATACCCCTGGCATCGAACCTCGCTCGCTCCTGCGCAAGTGATGGGATGATTCTTTCGCTCCCAGCCTTCAAGCTCCTACTGTGTCCGGCTGGGCTCGAACTCACCTTCAAGCAACCTCCCGGATCGACAGCGGCATCCTCTTCAATGAAGTATTTAAGAAGTCAGCTCAGCTCCGGCCGCTTGAGTGAACACAGGAACAGCTCTTTCGACCAGACACTCAAATGTTTCCCCTTTCGAATGCAGGCATGGCTTGTATTCCTCGTGCCTTTGTTATCGGCCCCCTCCAGAGATGCGATACCACTGGCATCGCACCTCGATCACGCCTGCGTAAGAGATGGGATGATTGCTTCGCTCCCTGCCTTCAAGCCCCTCCTGTGTGCGGCTGGACTGCTCGAAATCACCTTCAAGCAACCTCCCGGATCGACAGCGGCGTCCTCTTCCATGAAGTATTTAAGAACTCAGCTCAGCTCCTGCCGCTTGAGTGAACACAGGAACAGCTCTTTCGACTAGACACTCAAACGTTTCCCCTTTCCAATGCAATCACGGCTTGTATTCCTCGTGCCTTAGTTATCGGACCCCTTCAGCGATGCGATACCTCTGGCTTCGTCACCCCTGGCATCGGACCTCGTTCGCGCCTGCGCAAGTGATGGAATGATTGCTTCTCTCCCTGCCTTCAAGCCCCTCTTGTGTGCGGCTGGACTGCTCGAATCACCTGCAAGCAGCCCCCCGGATCGACAGCGGCATCCTCTCCAATGAAGTATTTAAGAAGCCAGCTCAGCTCCTACCGCTTCAGTGGACACAGGAACAGCTCTTTCGACCAGACGCTCAAACGTTTAACCTCTCCAATGCAGGCATGGCATGTATTCCTCATGCATTACTTATCGGCCTCCTACTGCGATGCGACACCCCTGGCTTCGTCACCCCTGGCATCAGACCTCGCTCGCGCCTGCGCAAGTGTTGGGATGATTGCTTCGCTCCCTGCCTTCAGGACCCTCCTGTGTGCGGCTGGACTGCTCGAAATCACCTTCAAGCAACCTCCCGGATCGACAGCGGCATCCTCTTCCATGCAGTATTTAAGAATTCAGCTCAGCTCCTGCCGTTTCAGTGGACACGGGAACAGCTCTTTCAACCAGAGATTCAAACGATTCCCCTTTGCAATGCAGGCATGGCTTGTATTCCTCGTGCCTTAGTTACCGGCCCCCTCCAGTGATGCGATACCCCTGGCATCGGACCTCGCTCGCGCCTGTGCAAGTGATGGGATGATTGCTTCGCTCCCTGCCTTCAAGCTCCTCCTTTGTGCGGCTGGACTGCTCGAAATCACCTTCAAGCAACCTCCCGGATCGACAGCGGCATCCTCTTCCATGCAATATTTAAGAATTCAGCTCAGCTCCTGCCGTTTCAGTGGACACGGGAACAGCGCTTTCAACCAGAGATTCAAACGATTCCCCTTTGCAATGCAATCATGGCTTGTATTCCTCGTGCCTTATTTATCGGCCCCCTTCAGCGATGCGATACACTTGGCATCGGACCTCGCTCGCGCCTACGCAAGTGCTGGGATGATTTCTTCGCTCCCTGCCTTCAAGCCCCACCTGTGTGCGGCTGGACTGCCTGAAATCACCTTCAAGCAACCTCCCGGATCGACAGCGGCATCCTCTTCTATGAAGTATTTAAGAAGTCAGCTCAGCTCCTGCCCCTTCAGTGGACACGGTAACAGCTCTTTCGACAGATACTCAAACGTTTCCCCTTTCCAATGCAGGCATGGCTTGTATTCCTCGTGCCTTAGTTACCGGACCCCTCCAGTGAAGCGATACCCCTGGCATTGGACCTCGCTCGCGCCTGTGCAAGTGATGGGATGATTGCTTCGCTCCCTGCCTTCAAGCTCCTCCTGTGTGCGGCTGGACTGCTCGAAATCACCTTCAAGCAACCTCCCGGATCGACAGCGGCATCCTCTTCCATGAAGTATTTAAGAATTCAGCTCAGCTCCTGCCGCTTGAGTGAACACAGGAACAGCTCTTTCGAACAGACACTCAAACGTTTCCTATTTCCAATGCAATCATGGCTTGTATTCCTCGTGCCTTAGTTATCGGCCCCCTCCTGCGATGCCATACCCCTGGCTTCGTCACCCCTGGTATCAGACCTCGCTCGCGCCTGCGCAAGTGATGGGATGATTCTTTCGCTCCCAGCCTTCAACCTCCTACTGTGTCCGGCTGGGCTCGAACTCACCTTCAAGCAACCTCCCGGATCGACAGCGGCATCCTCTTCAATGAAGTATTTAAGAAGTCAGCTCAGCTCCTGCCGCCTGAGTGAACAAAAGAACAGCTCTCTCGACTAGACACTCAAACGTTTCCCCTTTCCTATGCAGGCATGGCTTATATTCCTCGTGCCTTAGTTATCGGCCCCCTTCAGCGATGCGATACCCCTGGCATCGGACCTCGGTCGCGCCTACGTAAGTGATGGGATGATTGCTTCTCTGCCTGCCTTCAAGCCCCTCCTGTGTGCGGCTGGACTGCTCGACATCACCTTCAATACACCTCCCGGATCGACAGCGGCATCCTCTTCCATGAAGTATTTAAGAAGTCAGCTCAGCTCCTGCCGCTTGAGTGAACACAGGAACAGCTCTTTCGACTAGACACTCAAACGTTTCCCCTTTCCAGTGCAATCATGGCTTGTATTCCTCGTGCCTTAGTTATCGGCCCCCTTCAGCGATGCGATACCCCTGGCTTCGTCACCCCTGGCATCGGACCTCGTTCGCGCCTGCGCAAGTGATGGAATGATTGCTTCGCTCCCTGCCTTCAAGCCCCTTTTGTGTGCGGCTGGACTGCTCGAATCACCTGCAAGCAGCCCCCCGGATCGACAACGGCACCCTCTACAAATGAAGTATTTAAGAAGCCAGCTCAGCTCCTACCGTTTCAGTGGACACAGGAACAGATCTTTCGACCAGACGCTCCAACGATACCCCTTTGCAATGGAGGCATAGCTTGTATTCCTCGTGCCTTAGTTATCGGCCCCCTCCCGCGATGCGATACCCCTGGCATCGAACCTCGCTCACTCCTGCGCAAGTGATGGGATGATTCTTTCGCTCCCAGCCTTCAAGCTCCTACTGTGTCCGGCTGGGCTCGAACTCACCTTCAAGCAACCTCCCGGACCGACAGCGGCATCCTCTTCCATGAAGTATTTAAGAAGTCCGCTCAGCTCCTGCCGCTTCAGTGGACACGGGAACAGCTCTTTCGAACAGACACTCAAACGTTTCCTATTTCCAATGCAGGCATGGCTTGTATTCCTCGTTCCTTTGTTACCGGCCCCCTCCAGTGATGCGATACCCCTGGCATCGGACCTCGCTCGCGCCTGTGCAAGTGATGGGATGATTGCTTCGCTCCCTGCCTTCAAGCCCCTCCTGTGTGCGGCTGGACTGCTCGAAATCACCTTCAAGCAACCTCCCGGATCGACAGCGGCATCCTCTTCCATGAAGTATTTAAGAAGTCAGCTCAGCTCCTGCCGTTTGTGTGAACACAGGAACAGCTCTTTCGACCAGACACTCAAACGTTTCCCCTTTCCAATGCAATCATGGCTTGTATTCCTCGTGCCTTAGTTATCGGCCCCCTCCAGCGATGCGATACCCCTCTCCCCCTGGCATCGGACCTCGCTCGCGCCTGCGCAAGTGATGGGATGATTGCTTCGCTCCCTGCCTTCAAGCCCCTCCTTGTGTGCGGCTGGACTGCTCGAATCACCTTCAAGCAACCTCCCGGATCGACAGCGGCATCCTCTTCCATGAATATTTAAGAAGTCAGCTCAGCTCCTGCCGCTTCAGTGGACACAGGAACAGCTCTTTCGACCAGACACTCAAACGTTTCCCCTTTTCAATGCAATCATGGCTTGTATTCCTCGTGCCTTAGTTATCGGCCCCCTCCTGCGATGCGATACCCTGGCTTCGTCACCCCTGGCATCGGACCTCGCTCGCGCCTGCGCAAGTGATGGGATGATTTCTTCGCTCCCTGCCTTCAAGCCTCCTACTGTGTCCGGCTGGGCTGCCGAAATCACCTTCAAGCAACCTCCCGGATCGACAGCGGCATCCTCTTCAATGAAGTATTTAAGAAGTCAGCTCAGCTCCTGCCGCCTGAGTGAACACAGGAACAGCTCTTTCGACAGACACTCAAACGTTTCCCCTTTCCAATGCAGGCATGGCTTGTATTCCTCGTGCCTTAGTTATCGGCCCCCTCCAGCGATGCGATACCCCTGGCATCGGACCTCGCTCGCGCCTGTGCAAGTGATGGGATGATTGCTTCGCTCCCTGCCTTCAAGCTCCTCCTGTGTGCGGCTGGACTGCTCGAAATCACCTTCAAGCAACCTCCCGGATCGACAGCGGCATCCTCTTCCATGAAGTATTTAAGAATTCAGCTCAGCTCCTGCCGCTTGAGTGAACACAGGAACAGCTCTTTCGAACAGACACTCAAACGTTTCCTATTTCCAATGCAATCATGGCTTGTATTCCTCGTGCCTTAGTTATCGGCCCCCTCCTGCGATGCCATACCCCTGGCTTCGTCACCCCTGGTATCAGACCTCGCTCGCGCCTGCGCAAGTGATGGGATGATTCTTTCGCTCCCAGCCTTCAACCTCCTACTGTGTCCGGCTGGGCTCGAACTCACCTTCAAGCAACCTCCCGGATCGACAGCGGCATCCTCTTCAATGAAGTATTTAAGAAGTCAGCTCAGCTCCTGCCGCCTGAGTGAACAAAAGAACAGCTCTCTCGACTAGACACTCAAACGTTTCCCCTTTCCTATGCAGGCATGGCTTATATTCCTCGTGCCTTAGTTATCGGCCCCCTTCAGCGATGCGATACCCCTGGCATCGGACCTCGGTCGCGCCTACGTAAGTGATGGGATGATTGCTTCTCTGCCTGCCTTCAAGCCCCTCCTGTGTGCGGCTGGACTGCTCGACATCACCTTCAATACACCTCCCGGATCGACAGCGGCATCCTCTTCCATGAAGTATTTAAGAAGTCAGCTCAGCTCCTGCCGCTTGAGTGAACACAGGAACAGCTCTTTCGACTAGACACTCAAACGTTTCCCCTTTCCAGTGCAATCATGGCTTGTATTCCTCGTGCCTTAGTTATCGGCCCCCTCTCAGCGATGCGATACCCCTGGCTTCGTCACCCCTGGCATCGGACCTCGTTCGCGCCTGCGCAAGTGATGGAATGATTGCTTCGCTCCCTGCCTTCAAGCCCCTTTTGTGTGCGGCTGGACTGCTCGAATCACCTGCAAGCAGCCCCCCGGATCGACAACGGCATCCTCTACAAATGAAGTATTTAAGAAGCCAGCTCAGCTCCTACCGTTTCAGTGGACACAGGAACAGATCTTTCGACCAGACGCTCCAACGATACCCCTTTGCAATGGAGGCATAGCTTGTATTCCTCGTGCCTTAGTTATCGGCCCCCTCCCGCGATGCGATACCCCTGGCATCGAACCTCGCTCACTCCTGCGCAAGTGATGGGATGATTCTTCGCTCCCAGCCTTCAAGCTCCTACTGTGTCCGGCTGGGCTCGAACTCACCTTCAAGCAACCTCCCGGACCGACAGCGGCATCCTCTTCCATGAAGTATTTAAGAAGTCCGCTCAGCTCCTGCCGCTTCAGTGGACACGGGAACAGCTCTTTCGAACAGACACTCAAACGTTTCCTATTTCCAATGCAGGCATGGCTTGTATTCCTCGTTCCTTTGTTACCGGCCCCCTCCAGTGATGCGATACCCCTGGCATCGGACCTCGCTCGCGTCTGTGCAAGTGATGGGATGATTGCTTCGCTCCCTGCCTTCAAGCCCCTCTTGTGTGCGGCTGGACTGCTCGAATCACATTCAAGCAACCTCCCGGATCGACAGCGGCATCCTCTTCCATGAAGTATATAAGAAGTCAGCTCAGCTCCTGCCGCTTGAGTGAACACAGGAACAGCTCTTTCGACTAGACACTCAAACGTTTCCCCTTTTCAATGCAATCATGGCTTGTATTCCTCGTGCCTTAGTTATCGGCCCCCTCCTGCGATGCCATACCCCTGGCTTCGTCACCCCTGGTATCAGACCTCGCTCGCGCCTGCGCAAGTGATGGGATGATTCTTTCGCTCCCAGCCTTCAACCTCCTACTGTGTCCGGCTGGGCTCCAACTCACGTTCAAGAAACCTCCCGGATCGACAGCGGCATCCTCTTCAATGAAGTATTTAAGAAGTCAGCTCAGCTCCTGCCGCCTGAGTGAACATAGGAACAGCTCTCTCGACTAGACACTCAAACGTTTCCCCTTTCCAATGCAGGCATGGCTTATATTCCTCGTGCCTTAGTTATCGGCCCCCTCCAGCGATGCGATACCCCTGGCATCGGACCTCGGTCGCGCCTACGTAAGTGATGGGATGATTGCTTCTCTCCCTGCCTTGAAGCCCCTCCTGTGTGCGGCTGGACTGCTCGACATCACCTTCAATACACCTCCCGGATCGACAGCGGCATCCTCTTCCATGAAGTATTTAAGAAGTCAGCTCAGCTCCTGCCGCTTGAGTGAACACAGGAACAGCTCTTTCGAATAGACACTCAAACGTTTCCCCTTTCCAATGCAATCATGGCTTGTATTCCTCGTGCCTTAGTTATCGGCCCCCTTCAGCGATACGATACCCCTGGCTTCGTCACCCCTGGCATCGGACCTCGTTCGCGCCTGCGCAAGTGATGGAATGATTGCTTCGCTCCCTGCCTTCAAGCCCCTTTTGTGTGCGGCTGGACTGCTCGAATCACCTGCAAGCAGCCCCCCGGATCGATAGCGGCATCCTCTACAAATGAAGTATTTAAGAAGCCAGCTCAGCTCCTACCGTTTCAGTGAACATAGGAACAGCTCTCTCGACTAGACACTCAAACGTTTCCCCTTTCCAATGCAGACATGGCTTATATTCCTCGTGCCTTAGTTATCGGCCCCCTCCAGCGATGCGATACCCCTGGCATCGGACCTCGGTCGCGCCTACGTAAGTGATGGGATGATTGCTTCTCTCCCTGCCTTGAAGCCCCTCCTGTGTGCGGCTGGACTGCTCGACATCACCTTCAATACACCTCCCGGATCGACAGCGGCATCCTCTTCCATGAAGTATTTAAGAAGTCAGCTCAGCTCCTGCCGTTTGTGTGAACACAGAAGCAGCTCTTTCGACTAGACACTCAAACGTTTCCCCTTTCCAATGCAATCATGGCTTGTATTCGTCGTGCCTTAGTTATCGGCCCCCTTCAGCGATGCGATACCCCTGGCATCGTCACCCCTGGCATCGGACGTCGTTCGCGCCTGCGCAAGTGATGGAATGATTGCTTCGCTCCCTGCCTTCAAGCCCCTCTTGTGTGCGGCTGGACTGCTCGAATCACCTTCAAGCAGCCCCCCGTATCGACAGCGGCATCCACTACAAATCAAGTATTTAAGAAGCCAGCTCACCTTCTACCGCTTCAGTGGACACAGGAACAGCTCTTTCGACCAGACGCTCCAACGATTCCCCTTTGCAATGCAGGCATAGCTTGTATTCCTCGTACCTTAGTTATCGGCCCCCTCCCGCGATGCGATACCCCGGGCATCGAACCTTGCTCGCTCCGGCGCAAGTGATGGGATGACTCTTTCGCTCCCAGCCTTCAAGCTCCTACTGTGTCCGGCTGGGCTCGAACTCACCTTCAAGCAACCTCCCGGATCGACAGCGGCATCCTCTTCAATGAAGTATTTAAGAAGTCAGCTCAGCTCCGGCCGCATGAGTGAACACTGGAACAGCTCTTTCGACCAGACACTCAAACGTTTCGCCTTTCCAATTCAGGCATGGCTTGTATTCCTCGTGCCTTAGTTATCGGCCCCTCCAGCGATGCGATACCCCTGGCATCGGACCTCGGTCGCGCCTGCGTAAGGGATGGGATGATTGCTTCGCTCCCTGCCTTCAAGCCCCTCCTGTGTGCGGCTGGACTGCTAGAAATCACCTTCAAGCAACCTCCCGGATCGACAGCGGCATCCTCTTCTATGAAGCATTTAAGAAGTCAGCTCAACTCCTGTCGCTTCAGTTGACACGGGAACAGCTCTTTCGACCAGACACTGAAACGTTTCCCTTTCCAATGCTGGCATGGCTTGTATTCCTTGTGCCTTAGTTATCGGCCCCCTCCAATGATGCGATATCCCTGGCATCGGACCTCGCTCGCGCCTGAGCAAGTGATGTGATGATTGCTTCGCTCCCTGCCTTCAAGCCCCTCCTGTGTGCGGCTGGACTGCTCGAAATCACCTTCAAGCAACCTCCTTGATCGACAGCGGCATCCTCTTCCATGAAGTATTTAAGAAGTCAGCTCAGCTCCTACCGCTTCAGTAGACACGGGAACAGCTCTTTCGACAAGACACTGAAATGTGTCCCCTTTCCAATGCAATCATGGCTTGTATTGCTCGTGCCTTAGTTATCCGCCCCCTTCAGCGATGCGATACCCCTGGCATCGGACCTCGCTCGCGCCTGCGCAAGTAATGGGATGATTTCTTCGCTCCCTGCCTTCAAGCCCCTCCTCTGTGCCGCTGGAGTGCTCGAAATCACCTTCAAGCAACCTCCTGGATCGAAAGCGGCATCCTCTTCCATGAAGTATTTAAGAAGTCAGCTCAGCTCTTACCGCTTCAGTAGACACGGGAACAGCTCTTTCGACCAGACACTCAAACGTTTCCCCTTTCCAATGCAGGCATGGCTTGTATTCCTCGTGCCTTAGTTACCGGCCCCCTCCAGTGATGCGATATCCCTGGCATCGGACCTCGCTCGCGCCTGTGCAAGTGATGGCATGATTGCTTCGCTCCCTGCCTTCAATCCCCTCCTGTGTGCGGCTGGACTGCTCGAAATCACCTTCAAGCAACCTCCCGGATCGACAGCGGCATCCTCTTCCATGAAGTATTTAAGAAGTCAGCTCAGTTCCTGCCGCTTGAGTGAACACAGGAACAGCTCTTTCGACTAGACGCTCCAACGACTCCCCTTTGCAATGCAGGCATGGCTTGTATTACTCGTGACTTAGTTATCGGCACCCTCCTGCGATGCGATACCCCTGACATCGGACCTCGCTGGCGCCTGCGCAAGTGTTGGGATGACTGCTTCGCTCCTTTCCTTCAAGACCCGCCTGTGCGCGGCTGTACTCCTTGAACTCACCTTCAAGCAACCTCCCGGACCGAAAGCGGCATCATCTTCGTTGAAGTACTTAAGAAGCCAGATCAGGTCCTACCGCTTCAGTGGACACAGGAACAGCTCTTTCGACCAGACGCTCAAACGTTTAACCTCTCCAATGCAGGCATGGAATGTATTCGTCATGCACTACTTATCGGCCTCCTACTGCGATGCGACACCACTGGCTTCGTCACCCCTGGCATCGGACCTCGCTCGCGCCTGCGCAAGTGTTGGGATGATTGCTTCGCTCCCTGCCTCCAGGACCCTCCTGAGTGCGGCAGGACTGCTCGAAATCACCTTCCAGCAACCTCCCGGATCGACAGCGGCATCCTCTTCCATGAAGTATTTAAGAAGTCAGCTCAGCTCCTGCCGCCTGAGTGAACACAGGGACAGCTCTTTCGACCAGACATTCAAACGTTTCCCCTTTCCAATGCAGGTATGGCTTATATTCCTCGTGCCTTAGTTATCGGCCCCCTCCAGCGATGCGATACCCCTGGCATCGGACCTCGGTCGCGCCTGCGTAAGTGATGGGATGATTGCTCCGCTCCCTGCCTTCAAGCCCCTCCTGTGTGCGGCTAGACTGCTCGAAATCACCTTCAAGCAACCTCCCGGATCGACAGCGGCATCCTCTTCCACGAAGTATCTAAGAAGTCAGCTCAGCTCCTGCCGCTTCAGTGGACACGGGAACAGCTCTTTCTACCAGACACTCAAACGTTTCCCCTTTCCAATGCAGGCATGGCTTGTATTCCTCGTGCCTTAGTTATCGGCCCACTCCAGTGATGCGATAGCCCTGGCATCGGACCTCGCTCGCGCCTGCGCAAGGGATGATTGCTTCGCTCCCTACCTTCAAGCCCCTCCTGTGTGCGGCTTACTGCTCGAAATCACCTTCAAGCAACCTCCCGGATCGACAGCGGCATCCTCTTCCATGAAGAATTTAAGAAGTCAGCTCAGCTCCTGCCGCTTCAGTGGACACGGGAACAGCTCTTTCAACCAGACACTCAAATGTTTCCCCTTTCCAATGCTATCATGGCTTGTCTTCCTCGTGCCTTAGTTATCGGCCCCCTTCAGCGATGCGATACCCCTGGCATCGGACCTCGCATGCGCCTGCGCAAGTGATGGGATGATTGCTTCGCTCCCTGCGTTCAAGCCCCTCCTGTGTGCGGCTGTGCTCCTTGAACTCACCTTCAAGCAACCTCCCGGATCGAAAGCGGCATCATCTCCGTTGAAGTATTTAAGCCAGCTCAGGTCCTACCGCTTCAGGGGACACAGGAACAGCTCTTTCGACCAGACGCTCAAACGTTTAACCTCCCCAATGCAGGCATGGCATGTATTCCTCATGCATTACTTATCGGCCTCCTACTGCGATGCGACACCCCTGGCTTCGTCACCCCTGGCATCAGACCTCGCTCGCGCCTGCGCAAGTGTTGGGATGATTGCTTCGCTCCCTGCCTTCAAGACCCTCCTGTGTGCGGCTGGACTGCTCGAAATCACCTTCAAGCAACCTCCCGGACCGACAGCGGCATCCTCTTCCATGAAGTATTTAAGAAGTCCAGCTCAGCTCCTGCCGCTTCAGTGGACACAGGAACAGCTCTTTCGACCAGACACTCAAACGTTTCCCCTTTCCAATGCAGGCATGGCTTGTATTCCTCGTTCTTTAGTTATCGGCCCCCTCCAGTGATGCGATAACCCTGGCATCGGACCTCGCTCGCGCCTGCGCAAGTGATGGGATGATTGCTTCGCTCCCTGCCTTCAAGCCCCTCCTGTGTGCGGCTGGACTGCTCGAAATCACCTTCAAGCAATCTCCCGGATCGACAGCGGCATCCTCTTCCATGAAGTATTTAAGAAGTCCGCTCAGCTCCTGCCGCTTCAGTGGACACGGGAACAGCTCTTTCGAACAGACACTCAAACGTTTCCTATTTCCAATGCAGGCATGGCTTGTATTCCTCGTTCCTTTGTTACCGGCCCCCTCCAGTGATGCGATACCCCTGGCATCGGACCTCGCTCGCGTCTGTGCAAGTGATGGGATGATTGCTTCGCTCCCTGCCTTCAAGCCCCTCCTGTGTGCGGCTGGACTGCTCGAAATCATCTTCAAGCAATCTCCCGGATCGACAGCGGCATCCTCTTCCATGAAGTATTTAAGAAGTCAGCTCAGCTCCTGCCGTTTGTGTGAACACAATAACAGCTCTTTCGACCAGACACTCAAACGTTTTCCCTTTCCAATGCAATCATGGCTTGTATTCCTCGTGTCTTAGTTATCGGCCGCCTTCAGCGATGCGATACCCCTGGCTTCGTCACCCCTGGCATCGGACCTCATTCGCGCCTGCGCAAGTGATGGAATGATTGCTTCGCTCCCTGCCTTCAAGCCCCTCTTGTGTGCGGCTGGACTGCTCGAATCACCTTCAAGCAACCTCCCGGATCGACAGCGGCATCCTCTTCCATGAAGTATATAAGAAGTCAGCTCAGCTCCTGCCGCTTGAGTGAACACAGGAACAGCTCTTTCGACTAGACACTCAAACGTTTCCCCTTTTCAATGCAATCATGGCTTGTATTCCTCGTGCCTTAGTTATCGGCCCCCTCCTGCGATGCCATACCCCTGGCTTCGTCACCCCTGGCATCAGACCTCGCTCGCGCCTGCGCAAGTGATGGGATGATTCTTTCGCTCCCAGCCTTCAACCTCCTACTGTGTCCGGCTGGGCTCCAACTCACCTTCAAGCAACCTCCCGGATCGACAGCGGCATCCTCTTCAATGAAGTATTTAAGAAGTCAGCTCAGCTCCTGCCGCCTGAGTGAACATAGGAACAGCTCTCTCGACTAGACACTCAAACGTTTCCCCTTTCCAATGCAGGCATGGCTTATATTCCTCGTGCCTTAGTTATCGGCCCCATCCAGCGATGCGATACCCCTGGCATCGAACCTCGCTCTCTCCTGCGCAAGTGATGGGATGATTCTTTCGCTCCCAGCCTTCAAGCTCCTACTGTGTCCGGCTGGGCTCGAACTCACGTTCAAGAAACCTCCCGGATCGACAGCGGCATCCTCTTCAATGAAGTATTTAAGAAGTCAGCTCAGCTCCTGCCGCCTGAGTGAACATAGGAACAGCTCTCTCGACTAGACACTCAAACGTTTCCCCTTTCCAATGCAGGCATGGCTTATATTCCTCGTGCCTTAGTTAACGGCCCCCTCCAGCGATGCGATACCCCTGGCATTGGACCTCGGTCGCGCCTACGTAAGTGATGGGATGATTGCTTCTCTCCCTGCCTTGAAGCCCCTCCTGTGTGCGGCTGGACTGCTCGACATCACCTTCAATACACCTCCCGGATCGACAGCGGCATCCTCTTCCATGAAGTATTTAA
The DNA here is from genome assembly GCA_030143305.2 of Amblyomma americanum. Taxonomy (NCBI): domain Eukaryota; kingdom Metazoa; phylum Arthropoda; class Arachnida; order Ixodida; family Ixodidae; genus Amblyomma; species Amblyomma americanum. The sequence goes on from JARKHS020036628.1 coordinate 51,414, forward strand.
GAAGTCAGCTCAGCTCCTGCCGCTTGAGTGAACACAGGAACAGCTCTTTCGACTAGACACTCAAACGTTTCCCCTTTCCAATGCAATCATGGCTTGTATTCCTCGTGCCTTAGTTATCGGCCCCCTTCAGCGATGCGATACCCCTGGCTTCGTCACCCCTGGCATCGGACCTCGTTCGCGCCTGCGCAAGTGATGGAATGATTGCTTCGCTCCCTGCCTTCAAGCCCCTTTTGTGTGCGGCTGGACTGCTCGAATCACCTGCAAGCAGCCCCCCGGATCGACAGCGGCATCCTCTACAAATGAAGTATTTAAGAAGCCAGCTCTGCTCCTACCGTTTCAGTGAACATAGGAACAGCTCTCTCGACTAGACACTCAAACGTTTCCCCTTTCCAATGCAGGCATGGCTTATATTCCTCGTGCCTTAGTTATCGGCCCCCTCCAGCGATGCGATACCCCTGGCATCGGACCTCGGTCGCGCCTACGTATGTGATGGGATGATTGCTTCTCTCCCAGCCTTTAAGCCCCTCCTGTGTGCGGCTGGACTGCTCGACATCACCTTCAATACACCTCCCGGATCGACAGCGGCATCCTCTTCCATGAAGTATTTAAGAAGTCAGCTCAGCTCCTGCCGTTTGTGTGAACACATAAGCAGCTCTTTCGACTAGACACTCAAACGTTTCCCCTTTCCAATGCAATCATGGCTTGTATTCGTCGTGCCTTAGTTATCGGCCCCCTTCAGCGATGCGATACCCCTGGCATCGTCACCCCTGGCATCGGACCTCGTTCGCGCCTGCGCAAGCGATGGAATGATTGCTTCGCTCCCTGCCTTCAAGCCCCTCTTGTGTGCGGCTGGACTGCTCGAATCACCTTCAAGCAGCCCCCCGTATCGACAGCGGCATCCACTACAAATCAAGTAATTAAGAAGCCAGCTCACCTTCTACCGCTTCAGTGGACACAGGAACAGCTCTTTCGACCAGACGCTCCCTTTGCAATGCAGGCATAGCTTGTATTCCTCGTACCTTAGTTATCGGCCCCCTCCCGCGATGCGATACCCCGGGCATCGAACCTTGCTCGCTCCGGCGCAAGTGATGGGATGATTCTTTCGCTCCCAGCCTTCAAGCTCCTACTGTGTCCGGCTGGGCTCGAACTCACCTTCAAGCAACCTCCCGGATCGACAGCGGCATCCTCTTCAATGAAGTATTTAAGATGTCAGCTCAGCTCCGGCCGCATGAGTGAACACTGGAACAGCTCTTTCGACCAGACACTCAAACGTTTCGCCTTTCCAATTCAGGCATGGCTTGTATTCCTCGTGCCTTAGTTATCGGCCCCTCCAGCGATGCGATACCCCTGGCATCGGACCTCGGTCGCGCCTGCGTAAGGGATGGGATGATTGCTTCGCTCCCTGCCTTCAAGCCCCTCCTGTGTGTGGCTGGACTGCTCGAAATCACCTTCAAGCAACCTCCCGGATCGACAGCGGCATCCTCTTCTATGAAGCATTTAAGAAGTCAGCTCAACTCCTGTCGCTTCAGTTGACACGGGAACAGCTCTTTCGACCAGACACTCAAACGTTTCCCTTTCCAATGCTGGCATGGCTTGTATTCTTTGTGCCTTAGTTATCGGCCCCCTCCAATGATGCGATATCCCTGGCATCGGACCTCGCTCGCGCCTGAGCAAGTGATGTGATGATTGCTTCGCTCCCTGCCTTCAAGCCCCTCCTGTGTGCAGCTGGACTGCTCGAAATCACCTTCAAGCAACCTCCTTGATCGACAGCGGCATCCTCTTCCATGAAGTATTTAAGAAGTCAGCTCAGCTCCTACCGCTTCAGTAGACACGGGAACAGCTCTTTCGACAAGACACTGAAATGTGTCCCCTTTCCAATGCAATCATGGCTTGTATTGCTCGTGCCTTAGTTATCCGCCCCCTTCAGCGATGCGATACCCCTGGCATGGGACCTCGCTCGCGCCTGTGCAAGTGATGGCATGATTGCTTCGCTCCCTGCCTTCAATCCCCTCCTGTGTGCGGCTGGACTGCTCGAAATCACCTTCAAGCAACCTCCCGGATCGACAGCGGCATCCTCTTCCATGAAGTATTTAAGAAGTCAGCTCAGTTCCTGCCGCTTGAGTGAACACAGGAACAGCTCTTTCGACTAGACGCTCCAACGACTCCCCTTTGCAATGCAGGCATGGCTTGTATTACTCGTGACTTAGTTATCGGCACCCTCCTGCGATGCGATACCCCTGGCATCGGACCTCGCTGGCGCCTGCGCAAGTTTTGGGATGACTGCTTCGCTCCTTTCCTTCAAGACCCGCCTGTGCGCGGCTGTACTCCTTGAACTCACCTTCAAGCAACCTCCCGGACCGAAAGCGGCATCATCTTCGTTGAAGTACTTAAGAAGCCAGCTCAGGTCCTACCGCTTCAGTGGACACAGGAACAGCTCTTTCGACCAGACGCTCAAACGTTTAACCTCTCCAATGCAGGCATGGAATGTATTCGTCATGCATTACTTATCGGCCTCCTACTGCAATGCGACACCACTGGCTTCGTCACCCCTGGCATCGGACCTCGCTCGCGCCTGCGCAAGTGTTGGGATGATTGCTTCGCTCCCTGCCTCCAGGACCCTCCTGAGTGCGGCTGGACTGCTCGAAATCACCTTCCAGCAACCTCCCGGATCGACAGCGGCATCCTCTTCCATGAAGTATTTAAGAAGTCAGCTCAGCTCCTGCCGCCTGAGTGAACACAGGGACAGCTCTTTCGACCAGACATTCAAACGTTTTCCCTTTCCAATGCAGGCATGGCTTATATTCCTCGTGCCTTAGTTATCGGCCCCCTCCAGCGATGCGATACCCCTGGCATCGGACCTCGGTCGCGCCTGCGTAAGTGATGGGATGATTGCTCCGCTCCCTGCCTTCAAGCCCCTCCTGTGTGCGGCTAGACTGCTCGAAATCACCTTCAAGCAACCTCCCGGATCGACAGCGGCATCCTCTTCCACGAAGTATCTAAGAAGTCAGCTCAGCTCCTGCCGCTTCAGTGGACACGGGAACAGCTCTTTCTACCAGACACTCAAACGTTTCCCCTTTCCAATGCAGGCATGGCTTGTATTCCTCGTGCCTTAGTTATCGGCCCACTCCAGTGATGCGATAGCCCTGGCATCGGACCTCGCTCGCGCCTGCGCAAGGGATGATTGCTTCGCTCCCTACCTTCAAGCCCCTCCTGTGTGCGGCTGGACTGCCCGATATCACCTTCAAGCAAACTCCCGGATCGACAGCGGCATCCTCTTCCATGAAGTATTTAAGAAGTCAGCTCAGCTCCTGCAGCTTCAGTGGACACGGGAACAGCTCTTTCAAACAGACACTCAAACATTTCCCCTTTCCAATGCAATCATGGCTTGTATTCCTCGTGCCATAGTTATCGGCCCCCTTCAGCGATGCGATACCCCTTGCATCGGACCTCGCTCGCTCCTGCGGAAGTGATGGGATGATTGCTTCGCTCCCTGCGTTCAAGCCCCTCCTGTGTGCGGCTGTGCTCCTTGAACTCACCTTCAAGCAACCTCCCGGATCGAAAGCGGCATCATCTCCGTTGAAGTATTTAAGCCAGTTCAGGTCCTACCGCTTCAGGGGACACAGGAACAGCTCTTTCGACCAGACGCTCAAACGTTTAACCTCCCCAATGCAGGCATGGCATGTATTCCTCATGCATTACTTATCGGCCTCCTACTGCGATGCGACACCCCTGGCTTCGTCACCCCTGGCATCAGACCTCGCTCGCGCCTGCGCAAGTGTTGGGATGATTGCTTTGCTCCCTGCCTTCAAGACCCTCCTGTGTGCGGCTGGACTGCTCGAAATCACCTTCAAGCAACCTCTCCGATCGACAGCGGCATCCTCTCCAATGAAGTATTTAAGAAGCCAGCTCATCTCCTACCGCTTCAGTGGACACAGGAACAGCTCTTTCGACCAGACGCTCCAACGATTCCCCTTTGCAATGCAGGCATGGCTTGTATTCCTCGTTATTTAGTTATCGGCCCCCTCCAGTGATGCGATAACCCTGGCATCGGACCTCGCTCGCGCCTGCGCAAGTGATGGGACGATTGCTTCGCTCCCTACCTTCAAGCCCCTCCTGTGTGCGGCTGGACTGCTCGAAATCACCTTCAAACAATCTCCCGGACCGACAGCGGCATCCTCTTCCATGAAGTATTTAAGAAGTCCGCTCAGCTCCTGCCGCTTCAGTGGACACGGGAACAGCTCTTTCGAACAGACACTCAAACGTTTCCTATTTCCAATGCAGGCATGGCTTGTATTCCTCGTTCCTTTGTTACCGGCCCCCTCCAGTGATGCGATACCCCTGGCATCGGACCTCGCTCGCGTCTGTGCAAGTGATGGGATGATTGCTTCGCTCCCTGCCTTCAAGCCCCTCCTGTGTGCGGCTGGACTGCTCGAAATCATCTTCAAGCAATCTCTCCGGATCGACAGCGGCATCCTCTTCCATGAAGTATTTAAGAAGTCAGCTCAGCTCCTGCCGTTTGTAGTGAACACAGGAACAGCTCTTTCGACCAGACACTCAAACGTTTCCCCTTTCCAATGCAATCATGGCTTGTATTCCTCGTGTCTTAGTTATCGGCCCCCTTCAGCGATGCGATACCCCTGGCTTCGTCACCCCTGGATCAGACCTCGCTCGCGCCTGCGCAAGTGATGGGATGATTGCTTCGCTCCCTAGCCTTCAAGCCCCTACTGTGTCCGGCTGGACTGCCGAACTCACCTTCAAGCAACCTCCCGGATCGACAGCGGCATCCTCTTCAATGAAGTATTTAAGAAGTCAGCTCAGCTCCTGCCGCCTGAGTGAACACTAGGAACAGCTCTTTCGACTAGACACTCAAACGTTTCCCCTTTCCAATGCAGGCATGGCTTGTATTCCTCGTGCCTTAGTTATCGGCCCCATCCAGCGATGCGATACCCCTGGCATCGAACCTCGCTCGCTCCTGCGCAAGTGATGGGATGATTCTTTCGCTCCCAGCCTTCAAGCTCCTACTGTGTCCGGCTGGGCTCGAACTCACCTTCAAGCAACCTCCCGGATCGACAGCGGCATCCTCTTCAATGAAGTATTTAAGAAGTCAGCTCAGCTCCTGCCGCCTGAGTGAACACAGGAACAGCTCTTTCGACCAGACACTCAAACGTTTCCCCTTTCCAATGCAGGCATGGCTTGTATTCCTCGTGCCTTAGTTATCGGCCCCCTCCAGCGATGCGATACCCCTGGCATCGGACCTCGCTCGCGCCTGCGCAAGTGATGGGATGATTGCTTCGCTCCCTGCCTTCAAGCCCCTCCTGTGTGCGGCTGGACTGCTCGAAATCACCTTCAAGCAACCTCCCGGATCGACAGCGGCATCCTCTTCCATGAAGTATTTAAGAAGTCAGCTCAGCTCCTGCCGCTTCAGTGGACACGGGAACAGCTCTTTCGACCAGACACTCAAACGTTTCCCCTTTCCAATGCAATCATGGCTTGTATTCCTCGTGCCTTAGTTATCGGCCCCCTCCAGCGATGCGATACCCCTGGCATCGGACCTCGCTCGCGCCTGCGCAAGTGATGGGATGATTGCTTCGCTCCCTGCCTTCAAGCCCCTCCTGTGTGCGGCTGGACTGCTCGAAATCACCTTCAAGCAACCTCCCGGATCGACAGCGGCATCCTCTTCCATGAAGTATTTAAGAAGTCAGCTCAGCTCCTGCCGCTTCAGTGGACACGGGAACAGCTCTTTCGACCAGACACTCAAACGTTTCCCCTTTCCAATGCAGGCATGGCTTGTATTCCTCGTGCCTTAGTTATCGGCCCCCTCCAGCGATGCGATACCCCTGGCATCGGACCTCGCTCGCGCCTGCGCAAGTGATGGGATGATTGCTTCGCTCCCTGCCTTCAAGCCCCTCCTGTGTGCGGCTGGACTGCTCGAACTCACCTTCAAGCAACCTCCCGGATCGACAGCGGCATCCTCTTCCATGAAGTATTTAAGAAGTCAGCTCAGGTCCTGCCGCTTGAGTGAACACAGGAACAGCTCTTTCGACCAGACGCTCAAACGTTTCCCCTTTCCAATGCAGGCATGGCTTGTATTCCTCGTGCACTTAGTTATCGGCCCCTCCTGCGATGCGACACCCCTGGCTTCGTCACCCCTGGCATCGGACCTCGCTCGCGCCTGCGCAAGTGTTGGGATGATTGCTTCGCTCCCTGCCTTCAAGACCCTCCTGTGTGCGGCTGGACTGCTCGAAATCACCTTCAAGCAACCTCCCGGATCGACAGCGGCATCCTCTCCAATGAAGTATTTAAGAAGCCAGCTCAGCTCCTACCGCTTCAGTGGACACAGGAACAGCTCTTTCGACCAGACGCTCCAACGATTCCCCTTTGCAATGCAGGCATGGCTTGTATTCCTCGTGCATTAGTTATCGGCCCCCTCCAGCGATGCGATACCCCTGGCATCGGACCTCGCTCGCGCCTGCGCAAGTGATGGGATGATTGCTTCGCTCCCTGCCTTCAAGCCCCTCCTGTGTGCGGCTGGACTGCTCGAAATCACCTTCAAGCAACCTCCCGGACCGACAGCGGCATCCTCTTCCATGAAGTATTTAAGAAGTCCGCTCAGCTCCTGCCGCTTCAGTGGACACGGGAACAGCTCTTTCGAACAGACACTCAAACGTTTCCCCTTTCCAATGCAGGCATGGCTTGTATTCCTCGTTCCTTTGTTACCGGCCCCCTCCAGTGATGCGATACCCCTGGCATCGGACCTCGCTCGCGTCTGTGCAAGTGATGGGATGATTGCTTCGCTCCCTGCCTTCAAGCCCCTCCTGTGTGCGGCTGGACTGCTCGAAATCACCTTCAAGCAACCTCCCGGATCGACAGCGGCATCCTCTTCCATGAAGTATTTAAGAAGTCAGCTCAGCTCCTGCCGCTTGAGTGAACACAGGAACAGCTCTTTCGACCAGACACTCAAACGTTTCCCCTTTCCAATGCAATCATGGCTTGTATTCCTCGTGCCTTAGTTATCGGCCGCCTCCAGCGATGCGATACCCCTGGCTTCGTCACCCCTGGTATCAGACCTCGCTCGCGCCTGCGCAAGTGATGGATGATTCTTTCGCTCCCAGCCTTCAACCTCCTACTGTGTCCGGCTGGGCTCCAACTCACCTTCAAGCAACCTCCCGGATCGACAGCGGCATCCTCTTCAATGAAGTATTTAAGAAGTCAGCTCAGCTCCTGCCGCCTCAGTGAACACAGGAACAGCTCTCTCGACTAGACGCTCCAACGTTTCCCCTTTCCAATGCAGGCATGGCTTATATTCCTCGTGCCTTAGTTATCGGCCCCCTCCAGCGATGCGATACCCCTGGCATCGAACCTCGCTCGCTCCTGCGCAAGTGATGGGATGATTCTTTCGCTCCCAGCCTTCAAGCTCCTACTGTGTCCGGCTGGACTGCTCGAACTCACCTTCAAGCAACCTCCCGGATCGACAGCGGCATCCTCTTCCATGAAGTATTTAAGAAGTCAGCTCAGCTCCTGCCGCTTGAGTGAACACAGGAACAGCTCTCTCGACTAGACGCTCCAACGTTTCCCCTTTGCAATGCTAGGCATGGCTTATATTCCTCGTGCCTTAGTTATCGGCCCCCTCCAGCGATGCGATACCCCTGGCATCGGACCTCGGTCGCGCCTACGTAAGTGATGGGATGATTGCTTCTCTCCCTGCCTTGAAGCCCCTCCTGTGTGCGGCTGGACTGCTCGAACTCACCTTCAAGACACCTCCCGGATCGACAGCGGCATCCTCTTCCATGAAGTATTTAAGAAGTCAGCTCAGCTCCTGCCGCTTGAGTGAACACAGGAACAGCTCTTTCGACTAGACACTCAAACGTTTCCCCTTTCCAATGCAGGCATGGCTTGTATTCCTCGTGCCTTAGTTATCGGCCCCCTTCAGCGATGCGATACCCCTGGCTTCGTCACCCTGGCATCGGACCTCGTTCGCGCCTGCGCAAGTGATGGGATGATTGCTTCGCTCCCTGCCTTCAAGCCCCTCTTGTGTGCGGCTGGACTGCTCGAAATCACCTTCAAGCAGCCCCCCGGATCGACAGCGGCATCCTCTACAAATGAAGTATTTAAGAAGCCAGCTCACCTCCTACCGCTTCAGTGGACACAGGAACAGCTCTTTCGACCAGACGCTCCAACGATTCCCCTTTGCAATGCAGGCATGGCTTGTATTCCTCGTGCCTTAGTTATCGGCCCCCTCCCGCGATGCGATACCCCTGGCATCGGACCTCGCTCGCGCCTGCGCAAGTGATGGGATGATTGCTTCGCTCCCAGCCTTCAAGCTCGCTACTGTGTCGCGGCTGGGCTCGAACTCACCTTCAAGCAACCTCCCGGATCGACAGCGGCATCCTCTTCAATGAAGTATTTAAGAAGTCAGCTCAGCTCCGGCCGCTTGAGTGAACACTGGAACAGCTCTTTCGACCAGACACTCAAACGTTTCCCCTTTCCAATGCAGGCATGGCTTGTATTCCTCGTGCCTTAGTTATCGGCCCCCTCCAGCGATGCGATACCCCTGGCATCGGACCTCGGTCGCGCCTGCGCAAGGGATGGGATGATTGCTTCGCTCCCTGCCTTCAAGCCCCTCCTGTGTGCGGCTGGACTGCTCGAAATCACCTTCAAGCAACCTCCCGGATCGACAGCGGCATCCTCTTCTATGAAGCATTTAAGAAGTCAGCTCAACTCCTGCCGCTTCAGTTGACACGGGAACAGCTCTTTCGACCAGACACTCAAACGTTTAACCTCTCAAATGCAGGCATGGCATGTATTCCTCATGCCTTACTTACCGGCCTCCTACTGCGATTCGACACCCCTGGCTTCGTCACCCCTGGCATCGGACCTCGCTCGCGCCTGTGCAAGTGATGGCATGATTGCTTCGCTCCCTGCCTTCAATCCCCTCCTGTGTGCGGCTGGACTGCTCGAAATCACCTTCAAGCAACCTCCCGGATCGACAGCGGCATCCTCTTCCATGAAGTATTTAAGAAGTCAGCTCAGCTCCTGCCGCTTCAGTGGACACAGGAACAGCTCTTTCGACCAGACGCTCCAACGACTCCCCTTTGCAATGCAGGCATGGCTTGTATTCCTCGTGACTTAGTTATCGGCACCCTCCTGCGATGCGATACCCCTGGCATCGGACCATCGCTCGGCGCCTGCGCAAGTGTTGGGATGACTGCTTCGCTCCCTTCCTTCAAGACCCGCCTGTGCGCGGCTGTACTCCTTGAACTCACCTTCAAGCAACCTCCCGGACCGAAAGCGGCATCATCTTCGTTGAAGTACTTAAGAAGCCAGCTCAGGTCCTACCGCTTCAGTGGACACAGGAACAGCTCTTTCGACCAGACGCTCAAACGTTTAACCTCTCCAATGCAGGCATGGCATGTATTCCTCATGCATTACTTATCGGCCTCCTACTGCGATGCGACACCACTGGCTTCGTCACCCCTGGCATCGGACCTCGCTCGCGCCTGCGCAAGTGTTGGGATGATTGCTTCGCTCCCTGCCTCCAGGACCCTCCTGTGTGCGGCTGGACTGCTCGAAATCACCTTCCAGCAACCTCCCGGATCGACAGCGGCATCCTCTTCCATGAAGTATTTAAGAAGTCAGCTCAGCTCCTGCCGCCTGAGTGAACACAGGGACAGCTCTTTCGACCAGACACTCAAACGTTTCCCCTTTCCAATGCAGGCATGGCTTGTATTCCTCGTGCCTTAGTTATCGGCCCCCTCCAGCGATGCGATACCCCTGGCATCGGACCTCGGTCGCGCCTGCGTAAGTGATGGGATGATTGCTCCGCTCCCTGCCTTCAAGCCCCTCCTGTGTGCGGCTGGACTGCTCGAAATCACCTTCAAGCAACCTCCCGGATCGACAGCGGCATCCTCTTCCATGAAGTATCTAAGAAGTCAGCTCAGCTCCTGCCGCTTCAGTGGACACGGGAACAGCTCTTTCGACCAGACACTCAAACGTTTCCCCTTTCCAATGCAGGCATGGCTTGTATTCCTCGTGCCTTAGTTATCGGCCCACTCCAGTGATGCGATAGCCCTGGCATCGGACCTCGCTCGCGCCTGCGCAAGGGATGATTGCTTCGCTCCCTACCTTCAAGCCCCTCCTGTGTGCGGCTTACTGCTCGAAATCACCTTCAAGCAACCTCCCGGATCGACAGCGGCATCCTCTTCCATGAAGAATTTAAGAAGTCAGCTCAGCTCCTGCCGCTTCAGTGGACACGGGAACAGCTCTTTCAACCAGACACTCAAATGTTTCCCCTTTCCAATGCAATCATGGCTTGTCTTCCTCGTGCCTTAGTTATCGGCCCCCTTCAGCGATGCGATACCCCTGGCATCGGACCTCGCTCGCGCCTGCGCAAGTGATGGGATGATTGCTTCGCTCCCTGCGTTCAAGCCCCTCCTGTGTGCGGCTGTGCTCCTTGAACTCACCTTCAAGCAACCTCCCGGATCGAAAGCGGCATCATCTCCGTTGAAGTATTTAGGCCAGCTCAGGTCCTACCGCTTCAGTGGACACAGGAACAGCTCTTTCGACCAGACGCTCAAACGTTTAACCTCTCCAATGCAGGCATGGCATGTATTCCTCATGCATTACTTATCGGCCTCCTACTGCGATGCGACACCCCTGGCTTCGTCACCCCTGGCATCAGACCTCGCTCGCGCCTGCGCAAGTGTTGGGATGATTGCTTCGCTCCCTGCCTTCAAGACCCTCCTGTGTGCGGCTGGACTGCTCGAAATCACCTTCAAGCAACCTCCCGGATCGACAGCGGCATCCTCTCCAATGAAGTATTTAAGAAGCCAGCTCAGCTCCTACCGCTTCAGTGGACACAGGAACAGCTCTTTCGACCAGACGCTCAACCGTTTCTCCTTTGCAATGCAGGCATGGCTTGTATTCCTCGTGCTTTAGTTATCGGCCCCTCCTGCGATGCCACCCCTGGCTTCGTCACCCCTGGCATCGGACCTCGCTCGCGCCTGCGCAAGTGTTGGGATGATTGCTTCGCTCCCTGCCTTCAGGACCCTCCTGTGTGCGGCTGGACTGCTCGAAATCACCTTCAAGCAACCTCCCGGATCGACAGCGGCATCCTCTTCCATGAAGTATTTAAGAAGTCAGCTCAGCTCCTGCCGCTTGAGTGAACACAGGAACAGCTCTTTCGACCAGACACTCAAACGTTTTCCCTTTCCAATGCAGGCATGGCTTGTATTCCTCGTGCCTTAGTTATCGGCCCCCTCCAGCGATGCGATACCCCTGGCTTCGTCACCCCTGGCATCGGACCTCGCTCGCGCCTGCGCAAGTGATGGGATGATTGCTTCGCTCCCTGCCTTCAAGCCCCTCCTGTGTGCGGCTGGACTGCTCGAATCACCTTCAAGCAACCTCCCGGATCGACAGCGGCATCCTCTTCCAATGAAGTATTTAAGAAGTCAGCTCAGCTCCTGCCGCTTCAGTGGACACAGGAACAGCTCTTTCGACCAGACACTCAAACGTTTCCCCTTTCCAATGCAGGCATGGCTTGTATTCCTCGTGCCTTAGTTATCGGCCCCCTCCAGCGATGCGATACCCCTGGCATCGGACCTCGCTCGCGCCTGCGCAAGTGATGGGATGATTGCTTCGCTCCCTGCCTTCAAGCCCCTCCTGTGTGCGGCTGGACTGCTCGAAATCACCTTCAAGCAACCTCCCGGATCGACAGCGGCATCCTCTATCCATCTAAGTATTTAAGAAGTCAGCTCAGCTCCTGCCGCTTCAGTGGACACGGTGAACAGCTCTTTCTGACAGACACTCAAACGTTTCCCCTTTCCAATGCAGGCATGGCTTGTATTCCTCGTGCCTTAGTTACCGGCCCCCTCCAGTGATGCGATACCCCTGCTTCGTCACCCCTGGTATCGGACCTAGCTCACGCCTGCGCAAGTGATGGGATGATTCGCTCCCAGCCTTCAAGCTCCTACTGTGTCCGGCTGGGCTCAAACTCACCTTCTAGCAACCTCCCGGATCGACAGCGGCATCCTCTTCAATGAAGTATTTAGGAAGGCAGTTCAGCTCCGGCCGCATGAGTGAACACTGGAACAGCTCTTTCGACCAGACACTCAAACGTTTCCCCTTTCCAATTCAGGCATGGCTTGTATTCCTCGTGCCTTAGTTATCGGCCCCTCCAGCGATGCGATACCCCTGGCATCGGACCTCGCTCGCGCCTGCGCAAGTGATGGAATGATTGCTTCGCTCCCTGCCTTCAAGCCCCTCCTGTGTGCGGCTGGACTGCTCGAATCACCTTCAAGCAGCCTCCCGGATCGACAGCGGCATCCTCTACAAATGAAGTATTTAAGAAGCCAGCTCAGCTCCTACCGCTTCAGTTGACACAGGAACAGCTCTTTCGACGAGACGCTCCAACGATTCCCCTCTGCAATGCAGGCATGGCTTGTATTCCTCGTGCCTTAGTTATCGGCCCCCTCCCGCGATGCGATACCTCCTGGCATCGAACCTCGCTCGCTCCTGCGCAAGTGATGGGATGATTGCTTTCGCTCCCTGCCTTCAAGCTCCTCCTGTGTCCGGCTGGACTGCTCGAAATCACCTTCAAGCAACCTCCCGGATCGACAGCGGCATCCTCTTCCATGAAGCATTTAAGAAGTCAGCTCAGCTCCTGCCGCTTCAGTTGACACAGGAACAGCTCTTTCGATCAGACGCTCAAACGTTTCCTCTTTCCAATGCTAGGCATGGCTTGTATTCCTCGTGCCTTAGTTATCGGCCCCTCCATGCGATGCGATACCCCTGGCATCGGACCTCGCTCGCGCCTGAACAAGTGATGTGATGATTGCTTCGCTCCTTCCCTTCAAGACACGCCTGTGCGCGGCTGGACTTCTTGAACTGACCTTCAAGCAACCTCCCGGATCGACAGCGGCATCCTCTTCAATGAAGTATTTAAGAAGCCAGCTCAGCTCCTACCGCTTCAGTGGACACTGGAACAAATCTTTCGACCAGACGCTCCAACGATTCCCCTTTGCAATGCAGGCATGGCTTGTATTCCTCGTGTCTTAGTTATCGGCCCCCTCCCGCGATGCGATACCCCTGGCATCGAACCTCGCTCGCTCCTGCGCAAGTGATGGGATGATTGCTTCGCTCCCTGCCTTCAGGACCCTCCTGTGTGCGGCTGGACAGCTGGAAATCACCTTCAAGCAACCTCCCGGATCGAAAGCGGCATCATCTTCGTTGAAGTACTTAAGAAGCCAGCTCAGGTCCTACCGCTTCAGTGGACACAGGAACAGCTCTTTCGACCAGACGCTCAAACGTTTAACCTCTCAAATGCAGGCATGGCATGTATTCCTCATGCCTTACTTACCGGCCTCCTACTGCGATTCGACACCCCTGGCTTCGTCACCCCTGGCATCGGACCTCGCTCGCGCCTGCGCAAGTGTTGGGATGATTGCTTCGCTCCCTGCCTTCAGGACCCTCCTGTGTGCGGCTGGACTGCTGGAAATCACCTTCCAGCAACCTCCCGGATCGACAGCGGCATCCTCTCCAATGAAGTATTTAAGAAGCCAGCTCAGCTCCTACGGCTTCAATGGACACGGGAACAGCTATTTCGACCAGACACTCAACCGTTTCTCCTTTACAATGCAGGCATGGCTTGCAGTCCTTGTGCATGAGTTTTCGGCCCCTCCTGCGATGCCATACCCCTGGCTTCGTCACCCCTGGTATCGGACCTCGCTCGCGCCTGCGCAAGTGATGGGATGATTCTTTCGCTCCCAGCCTTCAAGCTCCTACTGTGTCCGGCTGGGCTCGAACTCACCTTTAAGCAACCTCCCGGATCGACAGCGGCATCCTCTTCCATGAAGTATTTAAGAAGTCAGCTCAGCTCCTGCCGCTTGAGTGAACACAGGAACAGCTCTTTCGACTAGACACTCAAATGTTTCCCCTTTCCAATGCAATCATGGCTTGTATTCCTCGTGCCTTAGTTATCGGCCCCCTTCAGCGATGCGATACCCCTGGCTTCGTCACCCCTGGCATCGGACCTCGTTCGCGCCTGCGCAAGTGATGGAATGATTGCTTCGCTCCCTGCCTTCAAGCCCCTCTCATGTGTGGCTGGACTGCTCGAATCACCTGCAAGCAGCCCCCCGGATCGACAGCGGCATCCTCTATAAATGAAGTATTTAAGAAGCCAGCTCAGCTCCTACCGTTTCAGTGGACACAGGAACAGCTCTTTCGACCAGAAGCTCCAACGATTCCCCTTTGCAATGCAGGCATGGCTTGTATTCCTCGTGCCTTAGTTATCGGCCCCATCCCGCGATGCGATACCCCTGGCATCGAACCTCGCTCGCTCCTGCGCAAGTGATGAGATGATTCTTTCGCTCCCAGCCTTCAAGCTCCTACTGTGTCCGGCTGGGCTCGAACTCACCTTCAAGCAACCTCCCGGATCGACAGCGCCATCCTCTTCAATGAAGTATTTAAGAATTCAGCTCAGCTCCGGCCGCTTCAGTGAACACAGGAACAGCTCTTTCGACCAGAGACTCAAATGTTTCCAATTTCCAATGCAGGCATGGCTTGTATTCCTCATGCATTACTTATCGGCCTCCTACTGCGATGCGACACCACTGGCTTCGTCACCCCTGGCATCGGACCTCGCTCGCGCCTGCGCAAGTGTTGGGATGATTGCTTCGCTCCCTGCCTCCAGGACCCTCCTGTGTGCGGCTGGACTGCTCGAAATCACCTTCAAGCAACCTCCCGGATCGACAGCGGCATCCTCTTCCATGAAGTATTTAAGAAGTCAGCTCAGCTCCTGCCGCTTCAGTGGACACGGGAACAGCTCTTTCGACCAGACACTCAAACATTTCCCCTTTCCAATGCTGGCATGGCTTGTATTCCTCGTGCCTTAGTTATCGGCCCCCTCCAGTGATGCGATACCCCTGGCATCGGACCTCGCTCGCGCCTGCGCAAATGATGGGATGATTGCTTCGCTCCCTGCCTTCAAGCCCCTCCTGTGTGCGGCTGGACTGCTCGAAATCACCTTCAAGCAACCTCCAGGATCTCTAGCGGCATCCTCTTGCATGAAGTATATAAGACGTCAGCTCAGCTCCTGCCGCTTCAGTGGACACGGGAACAGCACTTTCGACCAGACAGTCAAACGTTTCCCCTTTCCAATGCAGGCATGGCTTGTATTCCTCGTGCCTTAGTTATCGGCCCCCTCCAGTGATGCGATAACCCTGGCATCGGACATCGCTCGCGCCTGAGCAAGTTATGTGATGATTGCTTTGCTTCCTGCCTTCAAGCCCTTCCTGTGTGCGGCTGGACTGCTCGAAATCACCTTCAAGCAACCTCCTGGATCTACAGCGGCATCCTCTTCAATGAAGTATTTAAGAAGCCAGCTCAGCTCCTACCACTCCAGTGGACACAGGAACAGCTCTTTCGACCAGACGCTCCAACGATTCCCCTTTGCAATGCAGGCATGGCTTGTATTCCTCGTGCCTTAGTTATCGGCCCCCTCCCGCGATGCGATACCCCTGGCATCGAACCTCGCTCGCTCCTGCGGAAGTGATGGGATGATTGCTTCGCTCCCTGCGTTCAAGCCCCTCCTGTGTGCGACTGTGCTCCTTGAACTCACCTTCAAGCAACCTCCCGGATCGAAAGCCGCATCATCTTCGTTGAAGTATTTAGGCCAGCTCAGGTTCTACCGCTTCAGTGGACACAGGAACAGCTCTTTCGACCAGACGCTCAAACGTTTAACCTCTCCAATGCAGTCATGGCATGTATTCCTCATGCATTACTTATCGGCCTCCTACTGCGATGCGACACCCCTGGCTTCGTCACCCCTGGCATCAGACCTCGCTCGCGCCTGTGCAAGTGTTGGGATGATTGCTTCGCTCCCTGCCTTCAGGACCCTCCTGTGTGCGGCTGGACTGCTGGAAATCACCTTCAAGCAACCTCCCGGATCGACAGCGGCATCCTCTCCAATGAAGTATTTAAGAAGCCAGCTCAGCTCCTACGGCTTCAATGAACACGGGAACAGCTCTGCCGACCAGACACTCAACCGTTTCTCCTTTACAATGCAGGCATGGCTTGTATTCCTCGTGCCTGAGTTATCGGCCCCTCCTGCGATGCCATACCCCTGGCTTCGTCACCCCTGGTATCAGACCTCGCTCGAGCCTGCGCAAGTGTTGGGATTATTGCTTCGCTCCCTGCCTTCAGGACCCTCCTGTGTGCGGCTGGACTGCTCGAAATCACCTTCAAGCAACCTCCCGGATCGACAGCGGCATCCTCTCCAATGAAGTATTTAAGAAGACAGCTCAGCTCCTGCCGCCTGAGTGAACACAGGAACAGCTCTTTCGACTAGACACTCAAACGTTTCCCCTTTCCAATGCAGGCATGGCTTATATTCCTCGTGCCTTAGTTATCGGCCCCCTCCAGCGATGCGATACCCCTGGCATTGGACCTCGCTCGCGTCTGTGCAAGTGATGGGATGATTGCTTCGCTCCCTGCCTTCAAGCCCCTCCTGTGTGCTGCTGGACTGCTCGTAATCATCTTCAAGCAATCTCTCGGATCGACAGCGGCATCCTCTTCCACGAAGTATCTAAGAAGTCAGCTCATCTCCCGGCCCTTCAGTGGACACGGTAACAACTCTTTCTACCAGACACTCAAACGTTTCCCCTTTCCAATGCAGGCATGGCTTGTACTCCTCGTGCCTTTGTTACCGGCCCCCTCCAGTGATGCGATACCCCTGGCATCGGACCTCGCTCGCGCCTGCGCAAGTGATGGGATGATTGCTTCGCTCCCTGCCTTCAAGCCCCTCCTGTGTGCGGCTGGACTGCTCGAAATCACCTTCAAGCAACCTCCCGGATCAATCAATCAATACTTTATTCAACATCATCAGGATGTTGGGTGCGCCGGCAAAAAGCCAGTGATGAGGCTTGACGAGTGTGACGCACCCTGCAGAGGCAGTTTGGCAGTGACACACATAAACAACAGAAAGAAAGAAACCAAGTTGATACAGAGAAGATCATGGATTAACATTCGAACATTTAGGGCATGCGGTAGTACAGTTATCAATCAGTTGTTCGTCAACTCTGATTCATCATTTAATAAATGTGGGAGAGTGAAGCGCAACATTTGACAGCCATAATTTGTGCGCGTCCTAGGTAACAACCATTTCAAACTTGTTCTAGTTGAATTCATAGAATGTTTAAACTGTAATCTTGACAGCTGTAACATCCTGTTCAAATGAAGTATTTAAGAAGCCAGCTCAGCTCCTACCGCTTCAGTGGACAGAGGAACAGCTCTTTCGACCAGATGCTCCAACTATTCCCCTTTGCAATGCAGGCATGGCTTGTATTCCTCGTGCCTTAGTTATCGGCCCCCTCCCGCGATGCGATACCCCTGGCATCGAACCTTGCTCGCTCCTGCGCAAGTGATGGGATGATTGCTTCGCTCCCTGCGTTCAAGCCCCTCCTGTGAGCGGCTGGAATGCTTGAACTCACCTTCAAGCAACCTCCGGGATGAGAAGCGGCATCATCTTCGTTGAAGAATTTAAGAAGCCAGCTCAGGTCCTACCGCTTCAGTGGACACAGGAACAGCTCTTTCGACCAGACGCTCAAACGTTTAACCTCTCCAATGCAGGCACGGCATGTATTCCTCATGCCTTATTTATCGGCCTCCTACTGCGATGCGACACCCCTGGATTCGTCACCCCTGGCATCGGAAATCGCTCGCGCCTGCGCAAGTGTTGGGATTATTGCCTCGCTCCCTGCCTTCAGGACCCTCCTGTGTGCGGCTGGACTGCTCGAAATCACCTTCAAGCAACCTCCCGGATCGACAGCGGCATCCTCTCCAATGAAGTATTTAAGAAGACAGCTCAGCTCCTACCGCTTCAGTGGACACAGGAACAGCTCTTTCGACCAGACGCTCCAACGATTCCCCTTTGCAACGCAGGCATGGCTTGTATTCCTCGTGACTTAGTTATCGGCCCCCTCCAGTGATGCGATAACCCTGGCATCGGACCTCGCTCGCGCCTACGCAAGTGCTGGGATGATTTGTTCGCTCCCTGCCTTCAAGCCCCTCCTGTGTGCGGCTGGACTGCCCGAAATCACCTTCAAGCAACCTCCCGGATCGACAGCGGCATCCTCTTCCATGAAGTATTTAAGAAGTCAGCTCAGCTCCTGCCGTTTGTGTGAACACAGAAGCAGCTCTTTCGACTAGACACTCAAACCTTTCCCCTTTCCAATGCAATCATGGCTTGTATTCCTCGTGCCTTAGTTATCGGCCCCCTTCAGCGATGCGATACCCCTGGCTTCGTCACCCCTGGCATCGGACCTCGTTCGCGCCTGCGCAAGTGATGGAATGATTGCTTCGCTCCCTGCCTTCAAGCCCCTCTTGTGTGCGGCTGGACTCGAATCACCTTCAAGCAGCCCCCCGGGTCGACAGCGGCATCCTCTACAAATGGAGTATTTAAGAAGCCAGCTCACCTTCTACCGCTTCAGTGGACACAGGAACAGCTCTTTCGACCAGACGCTCCAACGATTCCCCTTTGCAATGCAGGCATAGCTTGTATTCCTCGTACCTTAGTTATCGGCCCCCTCCCGCGATGCGATACCCCTGGCATCGAACCTCGCTCGCTCCGGCGCAAGTGATGGGATGATTCTTTCGCTCCCAGCCTTCAAGCTCCTACTGTGTCCGGCTGGGCTCGAACTCACCTTCAAGCAACCTCCCGGATCGACAGCGGCATCCTCTTCAATGAAGTATTTAAGAAGTCAGCTCAGCTCCGGCCGCATGAGTGAACACTGGAACAGCTCTTTCGACCAGACACTCAAACGTTTCGCCTTTCCAATTCAGACATGGCTTGTATTCCTCGTGCCTTAGTTATCGGCCCCTCGAGCGATGCGATACCCCTGGCATCGGACCTCGGTCGCGCCTGCGTAAGGGATGGGATGATTGCTTCGCTCCTTGCCTTCAAGCCCCTCCTGTGTGCGGCTGGACTGCTCGAAATCACCTTCAAGCAACCTCCCGGATCGAAAGCGGCATCATCTTCGTTGAAGTATTTAAGAAGCCAGCTCAGGTCCTACCGCTTCAGTGGACACAGGAACAGGTCTTTCGACCAGACGCTCAAACGTTTAACCTCTCCAATGCAGGCATGGCATGTATTCCTCATGCCTTACTTACCGGCCTCCTACTGCGATTCGACACCCCTGGCTTCGTCACACCTGGCATCGGACCTCGCTCGCGCCTGCGCAAGTGTTGGGATGATTGCTTCGCTCCCTGCCTTCAGGACCCTCCTGTGTGCGGCTGGACTGCTGGAAATCACCTTCAAGCAACCTCCCGGATCGACAGCGGCATCCTCTCCAAGGAAGTATTTAAGAAGCCAGCTCAGCTCCTACGGCTTCAATGGACACGGGAACAGCTATTTCGACCAGACACTCAACCGTTTCTCCTTTACAATGCAGGCATGGCTTGCAGTCCTTGTGCATGAGTTTTCGGCCCCTCCTGCGATGCCATACCCCTGGCTTCGTCACCCCTGGTATCGGACCTCGCTCGCGCCTGCGCAAGTGATGGGATGATTCTTTCGCTCCCAGCCTTCAAGCTCCTACTGTGTCCGGCTGGGCTCGAACTCACCTTTAAGCAACCTCCCGGATCGACAGGGGCATCCTCTTCAATGAAGTATTTAAGAAGTCTGCTAAGCCCTTGCCGCCTGAGTGAACATAGGAACAGCTCTTTCGACCAGACATTAAAACGTTTCCCTGTTCCAATGCAGGCATGGCTTGTATTCTTCTTGCCTTAGTTATCGGCCCCCTTCAGCGATGCGATACCCCTGGCATCGGACCTCGCTCGCGCCTGCGCAAGTGATGGGATGATTGTTTCGCTCCCTGCCTTGAAGCCCCTCCTGTGTGCGGCTGGACTGCTCGAAATCACCTTCAAGCAACCTCCCGGATCTACAGCGGCATCCTCTTCCATGAAATATTTAAGATGTCATGTCCGCTCCTGCCGCTTCAGTGGACACGGGAACAGCTCTTTCGACCAGACACTCAAACGTTTCCCCTTTCCAATGCAGGCATGGCTTGTATTCCTCGTGCCTTAGTTATCGGCTCCCTCCAGTGACGCGATACCCCTGGCATCGGACCTCGCTTGCGCCTGCGCAAGTGATGGGATGATTGCTTCGCTCTCTGCCTTCAAGCCCCTCCTGTGTGCACCTGGACTGCTCGAACTAACCTTCAAGCAACCTCCCTAATCGAAAAAAGCATCATCTTCTTTGAAGTATTTATGAAGCCAGGTCAGCTCCTACTGCTTTAGTGGACACAGAAACAACTCTTTCGACCAGACGCTCAAACGCTTCCCCCTTTACAATTCAGGTGAGTGCAAACCTTCCTTTTTATGCGAGGAGGAGTAATGACATATGCCTGGTGCTGTTCCGTGTCCACGAGGTTTTTGCGAATGTTTTTCTATGGCTCTCTTGTGGTTATGCGCCTGTCGGAGCTGGTTTTTCCTCGCCTTAGCTCCGACAGATTTGGCGACCCGGCATCGAACACGCAACCCCATTACCCTACATGGATTCCCCTGGCTCTTCCGACCTTCCTACCAGCGGGCACCCGTCCCAGAAATCTCAGCCTCTCGTTGCTTCAGTGGCCGCGTTCCAGCTAGTCAGCGTGCCGCCGTTTTGGCCCTATAGCCCCCGCGGTTGGCTCCTTCAGGTTGAGGCGCATTTCCAGCTGCGACGTATCACCAGCCAGGAGACCAAGTTTCTCCACCTCGTGTCGGCCTTGCCTCCTGACGTCGCCGAGCATTTAGCCGACGTCATCAGTTCGCCGGACTTTGCTCGACCCTTCGAAACCTTGAAGGCGGCTTTCATCGAGCAAACTCCACCGCCTCCTCAGTGCTACAGAGCTTGGTGACAGCCGCCCTTCGCAGCTCCTCCGTCGCATGCGCCAGCTTCTGGGAGAGTCCGCTGCTCAGCACGACCCACTTCTGCATGAGTTGTTCCTTCAGTGTCTTCCCCAACACATGGTCCCCATCCTCGCAGCTGCGGGTGATGTTTCATTAGACAAGCTCGCTTAACTCGTTGACCGTGTTGCATAATACTCACGGCTCCCTAACGTCAGCTCCGTGAGCAGTTCGTCTCCAACTACTGCCGCAGACTCCTAGCTTTCCAGCATCGAATGTCGACTTGATGCTCTTGCCAGGCGGCTCGATGTCCTCGCGCATTTGCCGCGCCGTTCTCCGTCGAGGTTCAGGCCACGCCGCCCCTCCCCCTAATACCAGCCATCCGACGCGCGGCCAGCCACCTCTCCCTCGGCTCTCTGCGGGTACCACCGTATTTTCGGCAGCTCTGCCCGCAAGTGCACAAACCGGTGCTCGTTGTCGGGAAAAGCTGCGGCCGGCTAAAACAAGTTGCGTATTACTTAAAGCTGCTACATGTATGACACGGCCACGGACGCTATCGTGAACATTGCGACAGGCACGCAGGGCAGGCTCTGATTCCCCCGCAGCCGGTTGGGAACCCAACACATCCTAGGTACACGTGAGGGGTAATTGTCGGGCATCTAAAGCCTTTGAATCAGTTCTTTTCGCTAACATCGGAAGTGTTCTTAACAAATATAACTCGTTACCATCAGCTATCGACACGTGTTCTGCAAAAATTATTGCTCTAACAGAAACCTGGCTAACCGCGCATGTCCGTGATTCTGATATCTTTCTTAACGCTCATCAATTTGCATTATTTCGTTGTGATGGTGCAGCAGAGAGAGGCGGAAGCGTGCTGCTGGCGATTTCAAACAATATCACTTCATCATGTGTGCATGTTCCGACTGACAGAAATGGTAAGGACAGCAGTAACGCTTAATCTCCAAAAAGTCATAATAGGAGTGTGCTATCGCCCACCATCTCCCTCCCCCACCTTCTGCAATGAACTTCACGATGTCATTTATTCTGTCACTACACGTTTTCCGCATCTCCGATATTTCTACTAGGTCATTTTAATTTTCCCAACATCACTTGGAGCTCCGACATTCCCAATTTGTCGCCATTCTCGTCTCTAGCTTGTGAATTTTTGGATGTATGCTCAGTTTTCACATTACAGCAGATGTGCACGCAAGCGATAAGACTAACAGCTAATGTTGCCAAAACACTAGACTTAATCCTAACTAGTTGACCCGCAATAGTTTCACCTATAGTTTATCTGCCTGGCCTTAGTGATCACGCTATTCTTGAGTTTTCCATTAAGTTAACTTGTCCAGAAACGAACAAAAAGGTAACAGTGATACGCGATTATAAGCGAGCCAATTTTCAGGCAATAAACACTGAACTCTCTTCTTTTATTGACATTTTTCTTGACGACTTCGTCAGTCGTACTGTTCAATCTAACTGGAACAATTTTTCGTCCAAAGTAAATCAGCTCACTAAACGGTTCATTCCCCAACGCACCATCATCAACCACACTAATGTTCCCTGGTATAGCAATCATATCAAGCCTTTATTCAATAAAAAGAAGCGACTTTGTCGTATCACTAAGCTTTCCCCCACTAGATAACGTTGGGCTTCGTACTCGGCTGCATCCGAGGCATACGTGCAGGCAGTTAAAGACGCAAAGAAACACTTTCACCCAGAGATTCTTCCCTCTATGCCCACAACAAATATTAGAAAACTTTTTCGCGTGATTAATCCCATGACCGAAGAAAATATCGTCCTCACCGACTCCTCTGGTGACCCTATTGCTTCAGACCTTGTTGTCTCAATTCTTAACCATTCAATTGCTGAGAACTTTTCTGTCATATCTGCTGCACACATGCCTACAAATCGTAATTACCACTACGCAACTATGTCGCCAATATTATTTGATACTTTTGGTGTCATTAAACTTATTGATAACCTCAATCTTCATTCCACTCCAGGTTGTGATCTTATTAATCATATGTTTTTGAAAAACACTTTAACCTATGTTTCCATTACGCTAACAAAAATTTTCCAACAATCTTATATGACCAATCTATGCTACCGAAAAAGTGGAAAATTGGGAAGGTGATTCCAGTCTACAAGTCGGGTAGCAGAACATCTCCCCTCCACTATCGTAAAATCTCTCTAACTAGCACATGTCGCTAAATATTTGAACGTATAATATTTACAAATATCGCTAATTATCTTGAACTAAACGCTTTCGTCTCATTGACACACGACGGTTTTGAAAATTTTACTCATGCGAAACTCATCTAATATGTTTTACACATGCCTTACACACTATTGACCATTCATCTCTAACTGACTGTTTATTTCTAGATTTTAGTTAAGCTTTCGATAAGATTTTGAAGTTAGAAGTTTATTTTCATTTCAAAAAGAAATGAGGGTCCGAGACAAAACGTGAAGGTTAACTCACTTGACGACGCTCGGGCCCCATTGCATGACAAAACATTAAGGTGTCGGTAGAAACATTTGGTGCATTTACAATTTAGGCAGTACATTCCAGTACATTTACAGACCTTTTTGTTCTTACCACGCATAGCTGAGTCTTTGTTGTTAACGCTAAAGACACAATATGAATGACAAACATGATCAGCGAATAATAGCAATTTTACATAGCAACAAACCCGCAAAAAATCCAAAAGACACAGGAGAAACACACCTCAGGAAAAGCAGAAAAATTAAATTTGCGAGAGAAAGAATGAATGTATCATTTTCCTATTTACATTTTCAATATTAACTTTATTTTCGCGAAAATAATTTAGCAGAGTGGGCAGAGTATGTGCAAGAATTTTCTGGCCAAACGTCGTTCTTACTAAAGGTACCGCCCAGTTATGAGCAGAACGCGAAGGATATGTTCATGTAAGTGTTGTAGACTGGCGATCGAAAGCATTGTACTCTCAGAGGTAGTTATGTGCACGCAATAACAACTGCAACAGCTGGTATCAGAGCGCACTTTAAGCTCGCGCTTTAAGTTAACGCTATCGCTAAATGCCTGTAGGAAAGTGATTCATGGATGTCGGCTTTTTTCGACGCATCTTTTCTCTACAGGTCAGTGGCACCGAGCTCAATATTGAACCGCGCACGGTACTGCGAGTTGCAAGATCGTTCGCGTATTTGGCGCCGCTCGCTGGACTGTAACTTTATGCCCCCGTATTTATATTGCGTGGACTGCGAGGAAGCGAAGACCGGCCGACACGGCAACCCTTACACAAGTGCCTTTATTCCGAATAAGGTCCATGAAAGGCGCACGCCTAGGAGCCACACACAGAGAGCGGCGAGGCGCGCTGGAATCTATGCGCTTCTCGCTCGTAAGCAGGTGCCGTTGGCATGGAGGAGCTTCTTCTAGTTTACATGTGCGTTCACATGAATAATCAACATGCAGAGGAGTTTTAGAATTCATACCCAGCCGAACTTGCTGTTAAAACCCGCTAAGCATTGAATAATAACCCACACAGGTGAAGCAGCAAGTTATCAGAGAAGGCTGTCAGGAATTCCTTTTAGTAGATTTGCACATTTTCGTAACAAACCACTGAGATTTAATTGTCCCTATGATAAGGACACACTTTACATAATAATGTGCCTGCATCCGGCATACTTCTCTTGATATTAATTCTTGCACTAGTCTTAATTTTTAGTTTACTCCTTCCCAAACCTGACTTAGTACGCGACAGCAGCAAATCCGGCAATGTTCGATTTGTGCACAATAATAAAATGGTATGATCAGAAAAGAAAAAGATATAGGAGCCGTGTGGCTTAACTCACGAGCATGTGTTATGGCTTGACCTACAGTGGAGCTTGCATCAAATGCAAAACTTGACCACAAACATAGACAAAATGTTTTTGAACGTCGCTATTGGCTGCTGTGTCCCCATATACTCTTTGCACTGCCACTGGAACTGCGCTTCATGCCTTATGCCTTCACTTCGAGTTGACGTACACATCAATATTATTTTTGAATTTTAATTTTCACAGCAGTGTTCTGCCTCAACCACCGCATCATTATAATGAGCTTGCGCTGAGAAGGAATTTTGTTCTTTTTAGTTGAAAAGGAACAGCGCAAACACAGGACGAAGAGACGAACGTACAACACAGGCTTTCATCTCTTCGCCCTGTGTTTGCGCTGTTCCCTTTCGACCATGTTAAACCAACTAGCCCGCAAAAACACCCTCGTAAACTTTGTTGTTTTTCCATGAGTAAGCATACTGACATAGAAACTACGCATGGAATATTTTTATTATAAAGCACAAAACAGGGCACAGAAAACATCACAGCGAAACAACAGCACATGGAAAAAACGCCATATCGACAAAGCGACACAGGGAAAAAACAGCATGGCGACAAAACAGCACATCGCAGTACGGTGCAGCACTGCTGGAGGGGTGGAATATATATCCATAACCGCAAACGGTAAATCGCAACACATGCGGCAGCGAACTTTGGAGTTAGCGAGTGCCCATTTCGCAGACTCAATAAGAAATGCGGTAGAGTAATATTCGCGATATTAAATACTCACTTTTAAGAGCGTTTGCTCTTACTCATCAGGTTTCGAGATCTCGTGGGGTCTGCAACCACCCTTGATCACAGCGCCATCTGTGGCAGCAACTACTCATCACGCTTCGAGATTTCGTGAGGTCTCCTACCACCCTGAGACCATTGCGCCATCTGGGGCTGCAAGTAGAAAGCAGCGCATATCGCATTGAGCCTTGTAGCGTCATCTACAATAGCATTGTAGAAACAATCACCTGCCGCGTGCTAATGATGACGTCACGGTCTAATATGGTGTATAGAGGTGGAACTATGTGAGTATGACGTCACGGGACGAAATGGCGGCATAGTTTCGGTTTCTCTCATCCAAGATGCCGGCCATTAAAATTTCTGGTGCTCTCTAACCCCTTTCCTCTCCACCCCTCACCAAAAAATAACCTAAAACGGATGGGAAAGCTGTCCCGTTAGGAGACCGCTATACATGTATACATTCGTTCCGCTTATATATATATATATATATATATATATATATATATATATATATATATATATATATATATATACTCCGACAACAACCGGCACCCATCCGGAGACAGTTGTATACCGAATTTGGTAAGCAAATAAAACCCTATGGGTTGTGGAATCGAAATAAAATCACAATTAAAAAATATGTAAATATGGTATACATGCAAATACAAACTAAAGCGTTCCCATATCATACCGCAATCCTAATTCTAGGCACACCTTGACCACCCAAACGAAGCAAATTCCGTTTGGGACGCATCTTGAGGGGGTGCAACTCGACAATGGGTAGACGTGCATCGGAATTTCTCTGATAGATGGCGCCAGGCGGCGATCGTTCCGCTAGGCGGCGTGCGTGCACGCGTAGCCGCGCATGGTGGCAACAGAGGTGGGCAAAGCTCAGCCCGTTCGCCTACCTTGCCGTGCCCGAGCTGCAATACCCTATGTGCCAGGCGTGAGCGAGTCATTGGCCCGCATTTTTCGCACCTACGATGTGCATATAGCTCACATGCCTGCGTGCAAGCTTCGTCACGAGTTGGTGTCCGTAAAGGACAAGCTAAAAAGGAAAAGTTTCCCGGAGTAATTTATAAACTCCCCTGCTCAGACTGCGATCACTCCTACATAGGTGAAAGCGGAAACTTTGAAAGACGGCTGAATGAGCACAAGAATGATGTCAAGAAAAAGAAGGCTTGTTCCAACGCACTGGCTGAACACGTTGAAAACACGAAGCATGATATCGCTTGGGAAGAAGCGGCAATTATCGGCCGTGAGAAAAACTGGATGTCACGCCAATATCTGGAGTCTCTGTTTATCCAGACAACAGATCAGACGCTCAACCGTAACATCGGCAATCTAAAGCCCTCGTACGCTAGATGCCTGCGACGATTAGCACAACGTACTTAAGCTTTGTGTGCGAAATTTTTCCATCAGTGAACAAGACTTCCGTGTGGAAGTCGAAACGTCCTTCCATCTTGACAACACCTTTTGGTCGGCGCTTCATTATTTTCGCCAATGTATTCACCCGACCAGACGAGATTTCGTCGAACCTTAGATTTCATCATGCTACGACGGTCGTATGGCCAGAATTTCATCCCTCAAGTGCGCCAGTTCGTTTCGCTAACCGTCCGGCTTTCTGCGTTCAAGGCTCATCTAGAATTCAACCTCATATGCAAAGCCAGGAACCTAACCCCGCGGTCCCTCCGCTTGCTACGACCGGTCGATACGCCCTTCGGTCATAGCGTGGTGTCAAGAGCAGAACGACAGTTGCTTCAAGCCAGAATCCTGGAGTGCAAGGACTCAATAAGGCACCTTCACAACCAAGCCTTTTTTGCCCGTCGCCGCCTTGAACACCAGTGTCCGAACGAGTTCGTCAGCATCCAGTTGCACGCGAACTTCGTAGCTAGTCTACAGTCTGGTCAGCGTGGGCGCACACACAAAGAGAAGCTAATCAGACTGCTACCTGGCCGTAAAGGGAGTCCGGCCAACAGACCTACCCCCACCGTCCACAATCTGTCTTCGTATAGGCCTACTCGAACAGAGCTCGCCGTTCAGGAGCTTGGTTTGAACTTCAATACGAGAGCGGCTCCGGACGCAAGAAAAATCATCTGTGCCGTGGAACAGGCTGTGGGACGCGTGGAAAACAATCGCCGAGAAGAAGCTCCTACCCGTGCGATCAGCATACTCGCCAAGCTGCCACATCGGCACCCCACCCCACTCCTTGCTCAGGAGCGTGATGCAGTCAGGAGCCTGCGGAGCAATACGGATATCGTAATCCTACCTGCTGACAAGGGCAACGCCACCGTTATCCTAAACCACCGCGATTACTTTGAGAAAATGACGAAGCTTCTGGAGGATGATGGCACGTACATGCGACTCAAGCGGGACTCTACACTCAAGGTAGAGCGAGAGTTGCAAAGGCTTTTGACAGACGTCTTCCAGTTTGTTCCACCACAGCACAGGTCGTTATACTTCGCGCTCCTCTGCCACAATGGATCTGCCCCTGCTTTATACGGCCTCCGGAAGATCCACAAGCCAGGCGTTCCAATGCGACCAATAGTGGATTTTACCCGCTCTCCCTTGTACCGGCTTTCAGGCTACTTGCACAAAGTTTTTTCGCCACTCGTTGGCAAGAGACCGACTTTCATACGCAAC
Source organism: Amblyomma americanum (assembly GCA_030143305.2). NCBI lineage: Eukaryota > Metazoa > Arthropoda > Arachnida > Ixodida > Ixodidae > Amblyomma > Amblyomma americanum. The sequence continues at coordinate 79,518 of JARKHS020036628.1, forward strand.
TCCTTTGATTTTACTGAAAAAATACGCGAAATCACTATTGACAGCGACGAGATAATGGTGTCATTTGACGTCAGTTCACTGTTTACCAGCGTCCCCTTGGATCTGGCGGTGGAGGTATGCCGTTCAGCACTTCGAGACGACGACGGACTGAGTGCTAGGACACCCATCGATCCATCGGACCTGTTGAAGCTTCTGCAGTTTTGCTTGAAGAACACGTACTTCATCTTTCGGGGCACTGTCTACAAGCAGGTTCATGGCACTGCCATGGGAGCATCTATCTCGGTCACAACCGCAAACCTCACAATGGAA
>JARKHS020036629.1:0-29559 GCA_030143305.2 Amblyomma americanum
TTTCACTTGTTAGTGTACTCGAGAGCATGAATAATATCGCGATAAGAAAGTAGTGTGGTGTTACGACGAGACACACGCGTGTACTTGCAGTTTTTGATGTTTAGTTCCATGTTTAACTTGTTAGTGTACTCGAGAGCTTAATTAATATCACGATTTGAAAGTAGTGTGGTGCTACGACGAGAAACACGCATGTACTTGCAGTTTTTGATGTTTAGTTCTATGTTTCACTTGTTAGTGTACTCGAGAGCATGAATAATATCACGATAAGAAAGTAGTGTGGTGATACGACGAGACACACGCGTGTACTTGCAGTTTTTGATGTTTAGTTCCATGTTTAACTTGTTAGTGTACTCGAGAGCTTAATTAATATCACGATATGAAAGTAGTGTGGTGTTGCGACGAGACACACGCATGTACTTGCAGTTTTTGAAGTTTAGTTCTATGTTTCACTTGTTAGTGAACTCGAGAGCTTGAATTATATCACGATATGAAAGTAGTGTGGTGTTACGACGGGACACATGCATGTACTGTCAATTTTTGATGTTCCATGTTTCACTTGTTAGTGCAATCGAGAGCATGATTAATATCACGATATGAAAGTAGTGTGGTGTTACGACGAAACATACTCATGTACTTGCAGTTTTTGATGTTTAGGTCCATGTTTCACCTGTTCGTGTACTCGAGAGCATGATTAATATCACGATATGGAAGTGGTGAGGTTTTACGACGAAACACACGCTTGTACTTGCAGTTTTTGATGTTTAGTCCCATAATTCACTTTTAGTGTACTCGAGAGCATGATTAATATCACGATATGAAAGTAGTGTGGTGTTACGACGAGACGCACGCATGTACTCGGAGTTTTTGATGTTTAGTTCCTTGTTTCACTTGTTAGTGTTCTCGAGATCATGATTAATATCACGATATAATGTAGTGCGGTGTTACGACGAAATATACGCATGTACTTGCAGTTTTTGATGTTTAGGTCCATGTTTCACTTGTTCGTGTATTCGAGAGCATGAATAATATCACGATGTGGAAGTGGTGAGGTGTTACGACGACACACACGCTTGTACTTGCAGTTTTTGATGTTTATTACCATGTTTCACTTGTTAGTGTACTCGAGAGCATGATTAATATCACGATAAAAAAGTAGTGTGGTGTTACGACGAGACACACGCATGTACTTGAAGTTTTTGATGTTCATTGCCATATTTCACTTGTTAGTGTACTCGACGGCATGATTAATAGCACGATAAGAAAGTAGTGTGGTGTTACGACGAGACAGACGCGCGTACTTGCAGTTTTTGATGTTTAGTTCCATGTTTCACTTGTTAGTGTACTCGAGAGCTTGATTAATATCACGATATGAAAGTAGTGTGGTGTTACGACGGGACACATGCCTGTACTGTCAATTTTTGATGTTCCATGTTTCACTTGTTAGTGCATTCGAGAGCATGATTAATATCATGATATGAAAGTAGTGTGGTGTTACGACGAAACATACGCATGTACTTGCAGTTTTTGATGTTTAGGTCCATGTTTCACTTGTTCGTGTACTCGAGAGCATGATTAATATCACGATATGGAAGTGGTGAGGTGTTACGACGACACACACGCTTGTACTTGCCGTTTTTGATGTTTAGTCCCATGTTTCACTTTTAGTGTACTCGAGAGCATGATTAATATCACGATATGAAAGTAGTGGGGTGTTACGACGAGACACACGCATGTACTCGCAGTTTTTTATGTTTAGTTCCTTGTTTCACTTGTTAGTGTTCTCGAGAGCATGATTAATATCACGATATGGAAGTGGTGAGGTGTTACGACGACACACACGCTTGTACTTGCAGTTTTTGATGTTTAGTCCTATGTTTCACTTTTTAGTGTACTCGAGAGCATGATTAATATCACGATATGAAAGTAGTGTGGTGTTACGACGAGACACACGCATGTACTCGCAGTTTTTGATGTTTAGTTCCTTGTTTCACTTGTTAGTGTTCTCGAGAGCATGATTAAAATCACGATATGAAAGTAGTGTGGTGTTAATACGAGACACAAGATTGTACTTGCAGTTTTTGATGTTTATTACCATGTTTCACTTGTTAGTGTACTCGAGAGCATGATTAATATCACGATAAGAAAGTAGTGTGGTGTTACGACGAGACACACCCTTGTACTTGCAGTTTTTGATGATTAGTTCCATGTTTCACTTGTTAGTGTTCTCGAGAGCATGAATAAATTCACGATATGAAAGTAGTGTGGCGTTACGACGAGACACACGCATGTACTTGCAGTTTTTGATGTTTATTACCATATTTCACTTGTTAGTGTACTCGAGAGCATGATTAATATCACGATAAAAAAGTAGTGTGGTGTTACGACGAGACACACCCTTGTACTTGCAGTTTTTGATGAATAGTTCCATGTTTCACTTGTTAGTGTTCTCGAGAGCATGATTAAAATCACGATATGAAAGTAGTGTGGTGTTACGACGAGGCACACGCATGTACTTGCAGTTTTTGATGTTTTTTACCATGTTTCACTTGTTAGTGTACTCGAGAGCATGACTAATATCAAGATATGAAAGTAATGTGGTGTTACGACGAGACACACGCATGTGCTTGCAGTTTTTGATGTTTAGTTTCATGTTTCACTTGTAAGTGTACTCGAGAGCATGATTAATATCACGGCATGAAAGTAGTGTGGTGTTACGACGAGACACACGCATGTACTTGCCGTTTTTGATGTATAGTTCTATGTTTCGCTTGTTAGTGTACTGGAGAGCATGATTAAATTCACGATATGAAAGTAGTGTGGTGTTACGACGAGACACACGCATGTACTTGCAGTTTTTGATGTTTAAGTCCATGTTTCACTTGTTAGTGTGTTCGAGAGCATGAATAAATTCACGATATGAAAGTAGTGTGGTGCTACGACGAGACACACGCATGTACTTGCAGTTTTTGATGTTTAGTTCCATGTTTCACTTGTTAGTGTACTCGAGAGCATGATTAATAGCACGATATGAAAGTAGTGTGGTGTTACAACGAGACACAAGCATGTACTTGCAGTTTTTGATGTTTAGTTCCATGTTTCACTTGTTAGTGTACTCGAGAGCATGATTAATATCAATATATGAAAGTAGTGTGGTGTTACGACGAGACACACACATGTACTTGCAGTTTTTGATGTATATTTCTATGTTTCACTTGTTAGTGTACTCGAGAGCATGATTAAATTCACGATATGAAAGTAGTGTGGTGTTACGATGAGACACACGCATGTACTTGCACTTTTTGATGTTTAAGTCCATGTTTCACTTGTTATTGTACTCGAGAGCATGAATAAATTCACGATATGAAAGTAGTGTGGTGTTACGACGAGACACACGCATGTACTTGCAGTTTTTGATGTTTAGTTTCATGTTTCACTTGTTCGTGTACTCGAGAGCATGATTAATAGCACGATATGAAAACAGTGTGGTGTTACAACGAGACACACACATGTACTTGCAGTTTTATGTTTAGTTCCATGTTTCACTTGTTAGTGTACTCGAGAGCATGATTAAATTCACGATATGAAAGTATTGTGGTGTTACGACGAGACACACGCATGTACTCGCAGTTTTTGATGTTTAGTTTCTTGTTTCACTTGTTAGTGTTCTCGAGAGCATGATTAAAATCACGATATGAAAGTAGTGTGGTGTTAATACGAGACACACGCGTGTACTTGCAGTTTTTGATGTTTAGTTCCATGTTTCACTTGTTAGTGTACTCGAGAGCATGATTAATAGCACGATATGAAAGTAGTGTGGTGTTACAACGAGACACAAGCATGTACTTGCAGTTTTTGATGTTTAGTTCCATGTTTCACTTGTTAGTGTACTTAAAGCATTATTAATATCACGATATGAAAGTAGTGTGGTGTTCCGACGAGACACACGCATGTACTTGCAGCTTTTGATGTTTAGTTCCATGTTTCACTTGTTAGTGTACTAGAGAGCATGATTAATATCACGATATGAAAGTAGTGTGGTGTTACGACGAGACACACGCATGTACTTGCAGTTTTTGATGTTTAGTTCCATGTTTCACTTGTTAGTGTACTCGAGAGCATGAATAATATCACGATATGAAAGTAGTGTGGTGTTACGACGACACACACGCTTGTACTTACAGTTTTTGATGTTTAGTTCTATGTTACACTTGTTAGTGTACTCGAGAGCATGAATAATATCACGATATGAAAGTAGTGTGGTGTTACGACAAGACACACGCATGTACTTGCAGTTTTTGATGTTTAGTTCCATGTTTCACTTGTTAGTGTCCTCGAAAGCATGATTAATATCACGTTATGAAAGTAGTGTAGTGTTACGACGAGACACACGCATGTACTTGCAGTTTTTGATGTTTACTTCCATGTTTCACTTGTTATTGTACTCGAGAGCATGATTAATATCACGATATAAAAGTAGTGTGGTGTTACAACGAGACACGCGCATGTACTTCCTTTTTTTATGTTTACTTTCATGTTTCACTTGTTAGTGTACTCAAAGCATGATTAATATCACGATATGAAAGTAGTGTGGTGTTACGACGAGACACACGCATGTACTTGCAGTTTTTGATGATTAGTTTCATGTTTCACTTGTTAGTGTACTCGAGAGCATGATTAATAGCACGATAAGAAAGTAGTGTGGTGTTACGACGAGACACTCGCGTGTACTTGCAGTTTTTGATGTTTAGTTCCATGTTTCACTTGTTAGGGTACTCGAGAGCTTAATTAATATCACGATTTGAAAGTAGTGTGGTGTTACGATGAGACACCCGCATGTACTTGCAGTTTTTGATGTTTAGTTCCATGTTTCACTTGTTAGTGTTCTCGAGAGCACGATTAATATCACGATATATAAGTAGTGTGGTGCTACGACGAGAAACACGCATGTACTTGCAGTTTTTGATGTTTAGTTTCATGTTTCACTTGTTAGTGTACTCGAGAGCATGATTAATATCACGATATGAAAGTAGTGTGGTAATACGATGAGACACACGCATGTACATGCAGTTTTTGATGTTTAGTTCCATGTTTCACTTGTTAGTGTGCTCAAAGCATGATTAATATCACGATATGAAAGTAGTGTGGTGTTACGACGAGACACACGCATGTACTTGCAGTTTTTGATGTTTAGTTCCATGTTTCACTTGTTAGTGTACTCGAGAGCATGATTAAATTCACGATATGAAAGTAGTGTGGTGTTACGACGAGACACACGCATGTACTTGCAGTTTTTGATGTTTAGTTCTATGTTTCACTTGTTAGTGTACTCGAGAGCATGAATAATATCACGATAAGAAAGTAGTGTGGTGTTACGACGAGACACACGCGTGTACTTGCAGTTTTTGAAGTTTAGTTCTATGTTTCACTTGTTAGTGTACTCGAGAGCTTGATTAATATCACGATATGAAAGTAGTGTGGTGTTACGACGGGACACATGCATGTACTGTCAATTTTTGATGTTCCATGTTTCACTTGTTAGTGCAATCGAGAGCATGATTAATATCACGATATGAAAGTAGTGTGGTGTTACGACGAAACATACTCATGTACTTGCAGTTTTTGATGTTTAGGTCCATGTTTCACCTGTTCGTGTACTCGAGAGCATGATTAATATCACGATATGGAAGTGGTGAGGTTTTACGACGACACACACGCTTGTACTTGCAGTTTTTGATGTTTAGTCCCATGTTTCACTTTTAGTGTACTCGAGAGCATGATTAAAATCACGATATGAAAGTAGTGTGGTGTTAATACGAGACACAAGATTGTACTTGCAGTTTTTGATGTTTATTACCATGTTTCACTTGTTAGTGTACTCAAGAGCATGATTAATATCACGATAAAAAAGTAGTGTGGTGTTACGACGAGACACACCCTTGTACTTGCAGTTTTTGATGATTAGTTCCATGTTCCACTTGTTAGTGTTCTCGAGAGCATGATTAAAATCACGATATGAAAGTAGTGTGGTGTTACGACGAGACACACGCATGTACTTGCAGTTTTTGATGTTCATTACCATATTTCACTTGTTAGTGTACTCGATAGCATGATTAATATCACGATAAAAAGTAGTGTGGTGTTACGACGAGACACACCCTTGTACTTGCAGTTTTTGATGTTTAGTTCCATGTTTCATTTCTTAGTGTACTCGAGAGCATGATTATATCAATATATGAAAGTAGTGTGGTGTTACGACGAGACACACACATGTACTTGCAGTTTTTGATGTTTAGTTTCATGTTTCACTTGTTAGTGTACTCGAGAGCATGATTAATATCACGATATGAAAGTAGTGTGGTAATACGATGAGACACACGCATGTACTTGCAGTTTTTGATGTTTAGTTTCATGTTTCACTTGTTAGTGTACTCGAGAGCATGATTAATATCACGATATGAAAGTAGTGTGGTAATACGACGAGAAACATGCATGTACTTTCAGTTTTTGGTGTTTAGTTACATGTTTCATTTGTTAGTGTACACGAGAGCATGATTAATATAACTATATGAAAGTTGTGTGGTGTTACGACGAGACACCCGCATGTACTTGCAGTTTTTGATGTTTAGTTCTATGTTTCACTTGTTAGTGTACTCGAGAGCTTGATTAATATCACGATATGAAAGTAGTGTGGTGTTACGACGGGACACATGCATGTACTGTCAATTTTTGATGTTCCATGTTTCACTTGTTAGTGCAATCGAGAGCATGATTAATATCACGATATGAAAGTAGTGTGGTGTTACGACGAAACATACTCATGTACTTGCAGTTTTTGATGTTTAGGTCCATGTTTCACCTGTTCGTGTACTCGAGAGCATGATTAATATCACGATATGAAAGTAGTGTGGTGTTACGACGAGACACACGCATGTACTCGGAGTTTTTGATGTTTAGTTCCTTGTTTCACTTGTTAGTGTTCTCGAGAGCATGATTAATATCACGATATAAAGTAGTGGGGGTGTAACGACGAAACATACGCATGTACTTGCAGTTTTTGATGTTTAGGTCCATGTTTCACTTGTTCGTGTATTCGAGAGCATGATTAATATCACGATATGGAAGTGGTGAGGTGTTACGGCGACACACACGCTTGTACTTGCAGTTTTTGATGTTTAGTCCCATGTTTCACTTTTAGTGTACTCGAGAGCATGATTAATATCACGATATGAAAGTAGTGTGGTGTTACGACGAGACACACGCATTTACTTGCAGTTTTTGATGTTTTTTACCATGTTTCACTTGTTAGTGTACTCGAGAGCATGATTAATATTAAGATATGAAAGTAATGTGGTCTTACGACGAGACACACGCATGTGCTTGCAGTGTTTGATGTTTAGTTTCATGTTTCACTTGTAAGTGTACTCGAGAGCATGATTAATATCACGGCATGAAAGTAGTGTGGTGTTACGACGAGACACACGCATGTACTTGCAGTTTTTGATGTATAGTTCTATGTTTCACTTGTTAGTGTACTCGAGAGCATGATTAAATTCACGATATGAAAGTAGTGTGGTGTTACGACGAGACTCACGCATGTACTTGCAGTTTTTGATGTTTAGTTCCATGTTTCACTTGTTAGTGTACTCGAGAGCATGATTAATATCACGATATGAAAGTAGTGTGGTGTTACGACGAGACACACGCAAGTACTTGAAGTTTTTGATGTTTAGTTCCATGTTTCACTTCTTAGTGTACTCGAGAGCATGATTAATATCAATATATGAAAGTAGTGTGGTGTTACGACGAGACACACATGTACTTGCAGTTTTTGATGTATAGTTCTATGTTTCACTTGTTAGTGTACTCGAGAGCATGATTAAAATCACGATATGAAAGTAGTGTGGTGTTACGATGAGACACACGCATGTACTTGCAGTTTTTGATGTTTAAGTCCATGTTTCACTTGTTAGTGTACTCGAGAGCATAATTAAATTCACAATCTGAAAGTAGTGTGGTGTTACGACGAGACACACGCATGTACTTGCAGTTTTTGATGTTTAGTTTCATGTTTCACTTGTTAGTGTACTCGAGAGCATGATTAATAGCACGATATGAAAGTAGTGTGGTGTTACAACGAGACACACACATGTACTTGCAGTTTTTGATGTTTAGTTTCATGTTTCACTTGTTAGTGTACTCGAGAGCATGATTAAATTCACGATATGAAAGTAGTGTGGTGTTACAACGAGACACACGCATGTACTCGCAGTTTTTGATGTTGAGTTTCTTGTTTCACTTGTTAGTGTTCTCGAAAGCATGATTAAAATCACGATATGAAAGTAGTGTGGTGTTAATACGAGACACAAGATTGTACTTGCAGTTTTTGATGTTTATTACCATGTTTCACTTGTTAGTGTACTCAAGAGCATGATTAATATCACGATAAAAAAGTAGTGTGGTGTTACGACGAGACACACCCTTGTACTTGCAGTTTTTGATGATTAGTTCCATGTTTCACTTGTTAGTGTTCTCAAGAGCATGATTAAAATCACGATATGAAAGTAGTGTGGTGTTACGACGAGACACACGCATGTACTTGCAGTTTTTGATGTTCATTACCATATTTCACTTGTTAGTGTACTCGATAGCATGATTAATATCACGATAAAAAGTAGTGTGGTGTTACGACGAGACACACCTTTGTACTTGCAGTTTTTGATGTTTAGTTCTATGTTTCATTTCTTAGTGTACTCGAGAGCATGATTAATATCAATATATGAAAGTAGTGTGGTGTTACGACGAGACACATACATGTACTTGCAGTTTTTGATGTTTAGTTTCATGTTTCACTTGTTAGTGTACTCGAGAGCATGATTAATATCACGATATGAAAGTAGTGTGGTAATACTATGAGACACACGCATGTACTTGCAGTTTTTGATGTTTAGTTTCATGTTTCACTTGTTAGTGTACTCGAGAGCATGATTAATATCACGATATGAAAGTAGTGTGGTAATACGACGAGAAACATGCATGTACTTTCAGTTTTTGGTGTTGAGTTACATGTTTCATTTGTTAGTGTACACGAGAGCATGATTAATATAACTATATGAAAGTTGTGTGGTGTTACGACGAGACACCCGCATGTACTTGCAGTTTTTGATGTTTAGTTCTATGTTTCACTTGTTAGTGTACTCGAGAGCTTGATTAATATCACGATATGAAAGTAGTGTGGTGTTACGACGGGACACATGCATGTACTGTCAATTTTTGATGTTCCATGTTTCACTTGTTAGTGCAATCGAGAGCATGATTAATATCACGATATGAAAGTAGTGTGGTGTTACGACGAAACATACTCATGTACTTGCAGTTTTTGATGTTTAGGTCCATGTTTCACTTTTAGTGTACTCGAGAGCATGATTAATATCACGATATGAAAGTAGTGTGGTGTTACGACGAGACACACGCATGTACTCGGAGTTTTTGATGTTTAGTTCCTTGTTTCACTTGTTAGTGTTCTCGAGAGCATGATTAATATCACGATATAAAGTAGTGTGGTGTTACGACGAAACATACGCATGTACTTGCAGTTTTTGATGTTTAGGTCCATGTTTCACTTGTTCGTGTATTCGAGAGCATGATTAATATCACGATATGGAAGTGGTGAGGTGTTACGACGACACACACGCTTGTACTTGCAGTTTTGATGTTTAGTCCCATGTTTCACTTTTTAGTGTAATCGGGAGCATGATTAATATCACGATATGAAAGTAGTGTGGTGTTACGACGAGACACACGCATGTACTTGCAGTTTTTGATGTTTTTTACCATGTTTCACTTGTTAGTGTACTCGAGAGCATGATTAATATTAAGATATGAAAGTAATGTGGTGTTACGACGAGACACACGCATGTGCTTGCAGTGTTTGATGTTTAGTTTCATGTTTCACTTGTAAGTGTACTCGAGAGCATGATTAATATCACGGCATGAAAGTAGTGTGGTGTTACGACGAGACACACGCATGTACTTGCAGTTTTTGATGTATAGTTCTATGTTTCACTTGTTAGTGTACTCGAGAGCATGATTAAATTCACGATATGAAAGTAGTGTGGTGTTACGACGAGACTCACGCATGTACTTGCAGTTTTTGATGTTTAGTTCCATGTTTCACTTGTTAGTGTACTCGAGAGCATGATTAATAGCACGATATGAAAGTAGTGTGGTGTTACAACGATACACAAGCATGTACTTGCAGTTTTTGATGTATAGTTCTATGTTTCACTTGTTAGTGTACTCGAGAGCATGATTAAATTCACGATATGAAAGTAGTGTGGTGTTACGACGAGACTCACGCATGTACTTGCAGTTTTTGATGTTTAGTTCCATGTTTCACTTGTTAGTGTACTCGAGAGCATGAATAATAGCACGATATGAAAGTAGTGTGGTGTTACAACGAGACACAAGCATGTACTTGCAGTTTTTGATGTTTAGTTCCATGTTTCACTTGTTAGTGTACTCGAGAGCATGATTAATATCACGATATGAAAGTAGTGTGGTGTTACGACGAGACACACGCATGTACTTGCAGTTTTTGATGTTTAGTTCCATGTTTCACTTGTTAGTGTACTCGAGAGCATGATTAATATCACGATATGAAAGTAGTGTGGTGTTACAACGAGACACACAGCATGTACTTGCAGTTTTTGATGTTTAGTTCCATGTTTCACTTGTTAGTGTACTCAAGAGCATGATTAATATCACGATATGAAAGTAGTGTGGTGTTACGACGAGACACACGCATTGTACTTGCAGTTTTTGATGTTTAGTTCCATGTTTCACTTGTTAGTGTACTCGAGAGCATGATTAATATCACGATATGAAAGTAGTGTGGTGTTACGACGAGACACACGCATGTACTTGCAGTTTTTGATGTTTAGTTCCATGTTTCACTTGTTAGTGTACTCGAGAGCATGATTAATATCACGATATGAAAGTAGTGTGGTGTTACGACGAGACACACCATGTACTTGCAGTTTTTGATGTTTAGTTCTATGTTTCACTTGTTAGTGTACTCGAGAGCATGATTAATATCACTATATGAAAGTAGTGTGGTGTTACGACGAGACACATGCATGTACTTGCAGTTTTTGATGTTTAGTTTCATGTTTCACTTGTTAGTGTACTCGAGAGCATGATTAATATCACGATATGAAAGTAGTGTGGTGTTACGACGAGACACACGCATGTACTTGCAGTTTTTGATGTTTAGTTTCATGTTTCACTTGTTAGTGTACTCGAGAGCATGATTAATATCACGATATGAAAGTAGTGTGGTAATACGACGAGAAACATGCATGTACTTGCAGTTTTTGGTGTTGAGTTACATGTTTCACTTGTTAGTGTACACGAGAGCATGATTAATATAACTATATGAAAGTTGTGTGGTGTTACGACGAGACACCCGCATGTACTTGCAGTTTTTGATGTTTAGTTCTATGTTTCACTTGTTAGTGTACTCGAGAGCTTGATTAATATCACGATATGAAAGTAGTGTGGTGTTACGACGGGACACATGCATGTACTGTCAATTTTTGATGTTCCATGTTTCACTTGTTAGTGCAATCGAGAGCATGATTAATATCACGATATGAAAGTAGTGTGGTGTTACGACGAAACATACTCATGTACTTGCAGTTTTTGATGTTTAGGTCCATGTTTCACTTTTAGTGTACTCGAGAGCATGATTAATATCACGATATGAAAGTAGTGTGGTGTTACGACGAGACACACGCATGTACTCGGAGTTTTTGATGTTTAGTTCCTTGTTTCACTTGTTAGTGTTCTCGAGAGCATGATTAATATCACGATATAAAGTAGTGTGGTGTTACGACGAAACATACGCATGTACTTGCAGTTTTTGATGTTTAGGTCCATGTTTCACTTGTTCGTGTATTCGAGAGCATGATTAATATCACGATATGGAAGTGGTGAGGTGTTACCACGACACACACGCTTGTACTTGCAGTTTTGATGTTTAGTCCCATGTTTCACTTTTTAGTGTAATCGGGAGCATGATTAATATCACGATATGAAAGTAGTGTGGTCTTACGACGAGACACACGCATGTACTTGCAGTTTTTGATGTTTTTTACTATGTTTCACTTGTTAGTGTACTCGAGAGCATGATTAATATTAAGATATGAAAGTAATGTGGTGTTACGACGAGACACACGCATGTGCTTGCAGTGTTTGATGTTTAGTTTCATGTTTCACTTGTAAGTGTACTCGAGAGCATGATTAATATCACGGCATGAAAGTAGTGTGGTGTTACGACGAGACACACGCATGTACTTGCAGTTTTTGATGTATAGTTCTATGTTTCACTTGTTAGTGTACTCGAGAGCATGATTAAATTCACGATATGAAAGTAGTGTGGTGTTACGACGAGACTCACGCATGTACTTGCAGTTTTTGATGTTTAGTTCCATGTTTCACTTGTTAGTGTACTCGAGAGCATGATTAATATGCACGATATGAAAGTAGTGTGGTGTTACGACGAGACTCACGCATGTACTTGCAGTTTTTGATGTTTAGTTCCATGTTTCACTTGTTAGTGTACTCAGGAGCATGAATAATAGCACGATATGAAAGTAGTGTGGTGTTACAACGAGACACAAGCATGTACTTGCAGTTTTTGATGTTTAGTTCCATGTTTCACTTGTTAGTGTACTCGAGAGCATGATTAATATCACGATATGAAAGTAGTGTGGTGTTACGACGAGACTCACGCATGTACTTGCAGTTTTTGATGTTTAGTTCCATGTTTCACTTGTTAGTGTACTCAGGAGCATGAATAATAGCACGATATGAAAGTAGTGTGGTGTTACAACGAGACACAAGCATGTACTTGCAGTTTTTGATGTTTAGTTCCATGTTTCACTTGTTAGTGTACTCGAGAGCATGATTAATATCACGATATGAAAGTAGTGTGGTGTTACGACGAGACACACGCAAGTACTTGAAGTTTTTGATGTTTAGTTCCATGTTTCACTTCTTAGTGTACTCGAGAGCATGATTAATATCAATATATGAAAGTAGTGTGGTGTTACGACGAGACACACACATGTACTTGCAGTTTTTGATGTATAGTTCTATGTTTCACTTGTTAGTGTACTCGAGAGCATGATTAATATCACGATATTAAAGTAGTGTGGTAATACGACGAGAAACATGCATGTACTTTTAGTTTTTGGTGTTTAGTTACATGTTTCATTTGTTAGTGTACACGAGAGCATGATTAATATAACTATATGAAAGTAATGTGGTGTTACGACGAGACACACGCATGTGCTTGCAGTTTTTGATGTTTAGTTTCATGTTTCACTTGTAAGTGTACTCGAGAGCATGATTAATATCACGGCATGAAAGTAGTGTGGTGTTACGACGAGACACACGCATGTACTTGCAGTTTTTGATGTTTAGTTCGATGTTTCACTTGTTAGTGTACTCGAGAGCTTAATTAATATCACGATATGAAAGTAGTGTGGTGTTACGACGAGACACACGCATGTACTTGCAGTTTTTGATGTTTAGTTCTATGTTTCACTTGTTAGTGTACTCGAGAGCATGATTAATAGCACGATATGAAAGTAGTGTGGTGTTACAACGAGACACAAGCATGTACTTGCAGTTTTTGATGTTTAGTTCCATGTTTCACTTGTTAGTGTACTTAAAGCATGATTAATATCACGATATGAATGTAGTGTGGTGTTCCGACGAGACACACGCATGTACTTGCAGCTTTTGATGTCTAGTTCCATGTTTCACTTGTTAGTGTACTCGAGAGCATGATTAATATCACGATATGAAAGTAGTGTGGTGTTACGACGACACACACGCTTGTAGTTACAGTTTTTGATGTTTAGTTCCATGTTACACTTGTTATTGTACTCGAGAGCATGAATAATATCACGATATGAAAGTAGTGTGGTGTTACGACAAGACGCACGCATGTACTTGCAGTTTTTGATGTTCATTACCATATTTCACTTGTTAGTGTACTCGATAGCATGATTAATATCACGATAAAAAAGTAGTGTGGTGTTACGACGAGACACACCCTTGTACTTGCAGTTTTTGATGTTTAGTTCCATGTTTCATTTCTTAGTGTACTCGAGAGCATGATTAATATAATATATGAAAGTAGTGTAGTGTTACGACGAGACACACACATGTACTTGCAGTTTTTGATGTTTAGTTTCATGTTTCACTTGTTAGTGTACTCGAGAGCATGATTAATATCACGATATGAAAGTAGTGTGGTAATACGACGAGAAACATGCATGTACTTTCAGTTTTTGGTGTTTAGTTACATGTTTCATTTGTTAGTGTACACGAGAGCATGATTAATATAACTATATGAAAGTTGTGTGGTGTTACGACGAGACACCCGCATGTACTTGCAGTTTTTGATGTTTAGTTCCATGTTTCACTTGTTTGTGTTCTCGAGAGCATGATTAATATCACGATATGAATGTAGTGTGGTAATACGACGAGAAACATGCATGTACTTTCAGTTTTTGGTGTTTAGTTACATGTTTCATTTGTTAGTGTACACGAGAGCATGATTAATATAACTATATGAAAGTAATGTGGTGTTACGACGAGACACACGCATGTGCTTGTAGTTTTTGATGTTTAGTTTCATGTTTCACTTGTTAGTGTACTCGAGAGCATGATTAAATTCACGATATGAAAGTAGTGTGGTGTTACGACGAGACACACGCATGTACTTGCAGTTTTTGATGTTTAGTTCTATGTTTCACTTGTTAGTGTACTCGAGAGCATGATTAATAGCACGATATGAAAGTAGTGTGGTGTTGCAACGAGACACAAGCATGTACTTGCAGTTTTTGATGTTGAGTTCCATGTTTCACTTGTTAGTGTACTTAAAGCATGATTAATATCACGATATGAAAGTAGTGTGGTGTTCCGACGAGACACACGCATGTGCTTGCAGATTTTGATGTTTAGTTCCATGTTTCACTTGTTAGTGTACTCGAGAGCATGATTAATATCACGATATGAAAGTAGTGTGGTGTTACGACGACACACACGCTTGTACTTACAGTTTTTGATGTTTAGTTCCATGTTACACTTGTTAGTGTACTCGAGAGCATGAATAATATCACGATATGAAAGTAGTGTGGTGTTACAACAAGACACACGCATGTACTTGCAGTTTTTGATGTTTAGTTTTATGTTTCACTTGTTAGTGTCCTCGAAAGCATGATTAATATCACGTTATGAAAGTAGTGTAGTGTTATGACGAGACACACGCATGTACTTGCAGTTTTTGATGTTTACTTTCATGTTTCACTTGTTATTGTACTCGAGAGCATGATTAATATCACGATATAAAAGTAGTGTGGTGTTACGACGAGACACGCGCATGTACTTCCTTTTTTTATGTTTACTTTCATGTTTCACTTGTTAGTGTACTCGAGAGCATGATTAATAGCACGATAAGAAAGTAGTGTGGTGTTACGACGAGACACACGCGTGTACTTGCAGTCTTTGATGTTTAGTTCCATGTTTCACTTGTTAGTGTACTCGAGAGCTTAATTAATATCACGATATGAAAGTAGTGTGGTGTTACGACGAGGCACACGCATGTACTTGCAATTTTTGAAGTTTAGTTCTATGTTTCACTTGTTAGTGTACTCGAGAGCTTGATTAATATCACGATATGAAAGTAGTGTGGTGTTACGACGGGACACATGCATGTACTGTCAATTTTTGATGTTCCATGTTTCACTTGTTAGTGCAATCGAGAGCATGATTAATATCACGATATGAAAGTAGTGTGGTGTTACGACGAAACATACGCATGTACTTGCAGTTTTTGATGTTTAGGTCTATGTTTCACTTGTTCGTGTACTCGAGAGCATGATTAATATCACGATATGGAAGTGGTGAGGTGTTACGACGACACACACGCTTGTGCTTGCAGTTTTTGATGTTTAGTCCCATGTTTAACTTTTAGTGTACTCGAGAGCATGATTAATATCACGATATGAAAGTAGTGTGGTGTTACGACGAGGCACACGCATGTACTCGCAGTTTTTGATGTTTAGTTCCTTGTTTCTCTTGTTAGTGTTCTCGAGAGCATGATTAATATCACGATATAAAGTAGTGTGGTGTTACGACAAAACATACGCATGTACTTGCAGTTTTTGATGTTTAGGTCCATGTTTCACTTGTTCGTGTATTCGAGAGCATGATTAATATCACGATATGGAAGTGGTGAGGTGTTACGACGACACACACGCTTGTACTTGCAGTTTTTGATGTTTAGTCCTATGTTTCACTTTTTAGTGTACTCGAGAGCATGATTAATATCACGATATGAAAGTAGTGTGGTGTTACGACGAGACACGCATTTAATCGCAGTTTTTGATGTTTAGTTCCTTGTTTCACTTGTTAGTGTTCTCGAGAGCATGATTAAAATCACGATATGAAAGTAGTGTGGTGTTAATACGAGACACAAGATTGTACTTGCAGTTTTTGATGTTTATTACCATGTTTCACTTGTTAGTGTACTCGAGAGCATGATTAATATCACGATAAGAAAGTAGTGTGGCGTTACAACGAGACACACCCTTGTACTTGCAGTTTTTGATGATTAGTTCCGTGTTTCACTTGTTAGTGTTCTCGAGAGCATGATTAAAATCACGATATGAAAGTAGTGTGGCGTTACGACGAGACACACGCATGTACTTGCAGTTTTGATGTTTATTACCATATTTCACTTGTTAGTGTACTCGAGAGCATGATTAATATCACGATAAAAAAGTAGTGTGGTGTTACGACGAGACACACCCTTGTACTTGCAGTTTTTGATAATTAGTTCCATGTTTCACTTGTTAGTGTTCTCGAGAGCATGATTAAAATCACGATATGAAAGTAGTGTGGTGTTACGACGAGACACACGCATGTACTTGCAGTTCTTGATGTTTTTTACCATGTTTCACTTGTTAGTGTACTCGAGAGCATGACTAATATCAAGATATGAAAGTAATGGGGTGTTACGACGAGACACACGCATGTGCTTGCAGTTTTTGATGTTTAGTTTCATGTTTCACTTGTAAGTGTACTCGAGAGCATGATTAATATCACGGCATGAAAGTAGTGTGGTGTTACGACGAGACACACGCATGTACTTGCAGTTTTTGATGTATAGCTCTATGTTTCACTTGTTAGTGTACTCGAGAGCATGATTAAATTTACGATATGAAAGTAGTGTGGTGTTACGAATTTGGACCCGTTCATCGCTACCGCAACGCCTCCCGCCAAGCGCGTCCAGGCAGGTTTCAGTGCCACGTGTCGTCGTGCGTGCGTGTGTGTGTGTGTGCATGTTGGTGCCCACGCTTGTCAAAGCGCGGCAGCCGGGGAGAGGAGCTCCCCAACTGGGAGGCGAGGAGGTCTGACCGGCGCCGGCCTGGCGGACGCGCCCGTCACGTCTGGACATGTTCAAGCGTCGCCGTGTCGGACGCCTCTTCCCAAGCCGTTCCTTCTTGCCCTTGACTCCGAGGTTATAAAACGCCGCTGCCCCGGACGCCGAGAGACTTCGATTCCTTCCTTCGAGTAACGTGGTCGCCCTGACCGGCTGCTCTTTTGAGATGCCAGAATAAATAAGTTGTTCTGTTGCCAGTCGACTCATCCTTTGCCGGGACCTTCGGATGTTTCCAGCTTTGCCCCAGGCCGCCAGGCCAACGCTACCCTTGGGGCTTGCAACCCAAATGCAACAGTGTACTCGAGAGCATGATTAATATCACGATAAAAAAGTAGTGTGGTGTTACGACGAGACACACCCTTGTACTTGCAGTTTTTGATGATTAGTTCCATGTTTCACTTGTTAGTGTTCTCGAGAGCATGATTAAAATCACGATATGAAAGTAGTGTGGTGTTACGACGAGACACACGCATGTACTCGCAGTTTTTGATGTTTAGGTCCATGTTTCACTTGTTAGTGTACTCGAGAGCATAATTAATGTCACGATATGAAAGTAGTGTGGTGTTACGACGAGACACACGCATGTACTTGCAGTTTTTGATGTTTATTACCATATATCACTTCTTAGTGTACTCGAGAGCATGATTAATATCACGATATAAAAGTAATGTGGTGTTACGACGAGACACACGCATGTACTTGCAGTTTTTGATGTTTAGTTTCATGTTTCACTTGTTAGTGTACTCGAGAGCATGATTAATACCACGATATGAAAGTAGTGTGGTAATACGACGAGAAACATGCATGTACTTTCAGTTTTTGGTGTTTAGTTACATGTTTCATTTGTTAGTGTACACGAGAGCATGATTAACATAACTATATGAAAGTAATGTGGTGTTACGACGAGACACACGCATGTGCTTGCAGTTTTTGATGTTTAGTTTCATGTTTCACTTGTAAGTGTACTCGAGAGCATGATTAATATCACGGCATGAAAGTAGTGTGGTGTTACGACGAGACACACGCATGTACTTGCAGTTTTTGATGTTTAGTTCCATGTTTCACTTGTTAGTGTACTCGAGAGCTTAATTAATATCACGATATGAAAGTAGTGTGGTGTTACGACGAGACACACGCATGTACTTGCAGTTTTTGATGTTTAGTTCCATGTTTCACTTGGTAGTGTACTCGAGAGCATGTATAAATTCACGATATGAAAGTAGTGTGGTGTTACGACGAGACACACGCATGTACTTGCAGTTTTTGATGTTTAGTTCTATGTTTCACTTGTTAGTGTACTCGAGAGCATGATTAATAGCACGATATGAAAGTAGTGTGGTGTTGCAACGAGACACAAGCATGTACTTGCAGTTTTTGATGTTTAGTTCCATGTTTCACTTGTTAGTGTACTTAAAGCATGATTAATATCACGATATGAAAGTAGTGTGGTGTTCCGACGAGACACACGCATGTACTTGCAGCTTTTGATGTTTAGTTCCATGTTTCACTTGTTAGTGTACTCGAGAGCATGATTAATATCACGATATGAAAGTAGTGTGGTGTTACGACGACACACACGCTTGTACTTACAGTTTTTGATGTTTAGTTCCATGTTACATTTGTTAGTGTACTCGAGAGCATGAATAATATCACGATATGAAAGTAGTGTGGTGTTACAACAAGACACACGCATGTACTTGCAGTTTTTGATGTTTAGTTCTATGTTTCACTTGTTATTGTCCTCGAAAGCATGATTAATATCACGTTATGATAGTAGTGTAGTGTTACGACGAGACACACGCATGTACTTGCAGTTTTTGATGTTTACTTCCATGTTTCACTTGTTAGTGTACTCGAGAGCTTAATTAATATCACGATATGAAAGTAGTGTGGTGTTACGACGAGACACACGCATGTACTTGCAGTTTTTGATGTTTAGTTCTATGTTTCACTTGTTAGTGTACTCGAGAGCATGATTAATAGCACGATATGAAAGTAGTGTGGTGTTACAACGAGACACAAGCATGTACTTGCAGTTTTTGATGTTTAGTTCCATGTTTCACTTGTTAGTGTACTTAAAGCATGATTAATATCACGATATGAAAGTAGTGTGGTGTTCCGACGAGACACACGCATGTACTTGCAGCTTTTGATGTCTAGTTCCATGTTTCACTTGTTAGTGTACTCGAGAGCATGATTAATATCACGATATGAAAGTAGTGTGGTGTTACGACGACACACACGCTTGTAGTTACAGTTTTTTATGTTTAGTTCTATGTTACACTTGTTAGTGTACTCGAGAGCATGAATAATATCACGATATGAAAGTAGTGTGGTGTTACGACAAGACACACGCATGTACTTGCAGTTTTTGATGTTCATTACCATATTTCACTTGTTAGTGTACTCGATAGCATGATTAATATCACGATAAAAAAGTAGTGTGGTGTTACGACGAGACACACCCTTGTACTTGCAGTTTTTGATGTTTAGTTCCATGTTTCATTTCTTAGTGTACTCGAGAGCATGATTAATATTAATATATGAAAGTAGTGTAGTGTTACGACGAGACACACACATGTACTTGCAGTTTTTGATGTTTAGTTTTATGTTTCACTTGTTAGTGTACTCGAGAGCATGATTAATATCACGATATGAAAGTAGTGTGGTAATACGATGAGACACACGCATGTACTTGCAGTTTTTGATGTTTAGTTTCATGTTTCACTTGTTAGTGTACTCGAGAGCATGATTATTATCACGATATGAAAGTAGTGTGGTAATACGACGAGAAACATGCATGTACTTTCAGTTTTTGGTGTTTAGTTACATGTTTCATTTGTTAGTGTACACGAGAGCATGATTAATATAACTATATGAAAGTTGTGTGGTGTTACGACGAGACACCCGCATGTACTTGCAGTTTTTGATGTTTAGTTCCATGTTTCACTTGTTAGTGTTCTCGAGAGCATGATTAATATCACGATATGAATGTAGTGTGGTAATACGACGAGAAACATGCATGTACTTTCAGTTTTTGGTGTTTAGTTACATGTTTCATTTGTTAGTGTACACGAGAGCATGATTAATATAACTATATGAAAGTAATGTGGTGTTACGACGAGACACACGCATGTGCTTGCAGTTTTTGATGTTTAGTTTCATGTTTCACTTGTAAGTGTACTCGAGAGCATGATTAATATCACGGCATGAAAGTAGTGTTGTGTTACGACGAGACACACGCATGTACTTGCAGTTTTTGATGTTTTGTTCCATGTTTCACTTGTTAGTGTACTCGAGAGCATGATTAATATCACGATATAAAAGTAGTGTGGTGTTACGACGAGACACTCGCATGTACTTCCTTTTTTATGTTTACTTTCATGTTTCACTTGTTAGTGTACTCGAGAGTATGATTAATATCACGATATGAAAGTAGTGTGGTGTTACGACGAGACACACGCATGTACTTGCAGTTTTTGATGTTTAGTTCTATGTTTCACTTGTTAGTGTACTCGAGAGCATGATTAATAGCACGATATGAAAGTAGTGTGGTGTTGCAACGAGACACAAGCATGTACTTGCAGTTTTTGATGTTGAGTTCCATGTTTCACTTGTTAGTGTACTTAAAGCATGATTAATATCACGATATGAAAGTAGTGTGGTGTTCCGACGAGACACACGCATGTGCTTGCAGATTTTGATGTTTAGTTCCATGTTTCACTTGTTAGTGTACTCGAGAGCATGATTAATATCACGATATGAAAGTAGTGTGGTGTTACGACGACACACACGCTTGTAGTTACAGTTTTTTATGTTTAGTTCTATGTTACACTTGTTAGTGTACTCGAGAGCATGAATAATATCACGATATGAAAGTAGTGTGGTGTTACGACAAGACACACGCATGTACTTGCAGTTTTTGATGTTCATTACCATATTTCACTTGTTAGTGTACTCGATAGCATGATTAATATCACGATAAAAAAGTAGTGTGGTGTTACGACGAGACACACCCTTGTACTTGCAGTTTTTGATGTTTAGTTCCATGTTTCATTTCTTAGTGTACTCGAGAGCATGATTAATATTAATATATGAAAGTAGTGTAGTGTTACGACGAGACACACACATGTACTTGCAGTTTTTGATGTTTAGTTTTATGTTTCACTTGTTAGTGTACTCGAGAGCATGATTAATATCACGATATGAAAGTAGTGTGGTAATACGATGAGACACACGCATGTACTTGCAGTTTTTGATGTTTAGTTTCATGTTTCACTTGTTAGTGTACTCGAGAGCATGATTATTATCACGATATGAAAGTAGTGTGGTAATACGACGAGAAACATGCATGTACTTTCAGTTTTTGGTGTTTAGTTACATGTTTCATTTGTTAGTGTACACGAGAGCATGATTAATATAACTATATGAAAGTTGTGTGGTGTTACGACGAGACACCCGCATGTACTTGCAGTTTTTGATGTTTAGTTCCATGTTTCACTTGTTAGTGTTCTCGAGAGCATGATTAATATCACGATATGAATGTAGTGTGGTAATACGACGAGAAACATGCATGTACTTTCAGTTTTTGGTGTTTAGTTACATGTTTCATTTGTTAGTGTACACGAGAGCATGATTAATATAACTATATGAAAGTAATGTGGTGTTACGACGAGACACACGCATGTACTTGCAGTTTTTGATGTTTAGTTTCATGTTTCACTTGTAAGTGTACTCGAGAGCATGATTAATATCACGGCATGAAAGTAGTGTTGTGTTAAGACGAGACACACGCATGTACTTGCAGTTTTTGATGTTTTGTTCCATGTTTCACTTGTTAGTGTACTCGAGAGCATGATTAATATCACGATATAAAAGTAGTGTGGTGTTACGACGAGACACTCGCATGTACTTCCTTTTTTATGTTTACTTTCATGTTTCACTTGTTAGTGTACTCGAGAGTATGATTAATATCACGATATGAAAGTAGTGTGGTGTTAGGACGAGACACACGCATGTACTTGCAGTTTTTGATGTTTAGTTCTATGTTTCACTTGTTAGTGTACTCGAGAGCATGATTAATAGCACGATATGAAAGTAGTGTGGTGTTGCAACGAGACACAAGCATGTACTTGCAGTTTTTGATGTTGAGTTCCATGTTTCACTTGTTAGTGTACTTAAAGCATGATTAATATCACGATATGAAAGTAGTGTGGTGTTCCGACGAGACACACGCATGTGCTTGCAGATTTTGATGTTTAGTTCCATGTTTCACTTGTTAGTGTACTCGAGAGCATGATTAATATCACGATATGAAAGTAGTGTGGTGTTACGACGACACACACGCTTGTACTTACAGTTTTTGATGTTTAGTTCCATGTTACACTTGTTAGTGTACTCGAGAGCATGAATAATATCACGATATGAAAGTAGTGTGGTGTTACAACAAGACACACGCATGTACTTGCAGTTTTTGATGTTTAGTTTTATGTTTCACTTGTTAGTGTCCTCGAAAGCATGATTAATATCACGTTATGAAAGTAGTGTAGTGTTATGACGAGACACACGCATGTACTTGCAGTTTTTGATGTTTACTTTCATGTTTCACTTGTTATTGTACTCGAGAGCATGATTAATATCACGGTATAAAAGTAGTGTGGTGTTACGACGAGACACGCGCATGTACTTCCTTTTTTTATGTTTACTTTCATGTTTCACTTGTTAGTGTACTCGAGAGCATGATTAATAGCACGATAAGAAAGTAGTGTGGTGTTACGACGAGACACACGCGTGTACTTGCAGTCTTTGATGTTTAGTTCCATGTTTCACTTGTTAGTGTACTCGAGAGCTTAATTAATATCACGATATGAAAGTAGTGTGGTGTTACGACGAGACACACGCATGTACTTGCAATTTTTGAAGTTTAGTTCTATGTTTCACTTGTTAGTGTACTCGAGAGCTTGATTAATATCACGATATGAAAGTAGTGTGGTGTTACGACGGGACACATGCATGTACTGTCAATTTTTGATGTTCCATGTTTCACTTGTTAGTGCAATCGAGAGCATGATTAATATCACGATATGAAAGTAGTGTGGTGTTACGACGAAACATACGCATGTACTTGCAGTTTGTGATGTTTAGGTCCATGTTTCACTTGTTCGTGTACTCGAGAGCATGATTAATATCACGATATGGAAGTGGTGAGGTGTCACGACGACACACACGCTTGTGCTTGCAGTTTTTGATGTTTAGTCCCATGTTTAACTTTTAGTGTACTCGAGAGCATGATTAATATCACGATATGAAAGTAGTGTGGTGTTACGACGAGGCACACGCATGTACTCGCAGTTTTTGATGTTTAGTTCCTTGTTTCTCTTGTTAGTGTTCTCGAGAGCATGATTAATATCACGATATAAAGTAGTGTGGTGTTACGACAAAACATACGCATGTACTTGCAGTTTTTGATGTTTAGGTCCATGTTTCACTTGTTCGTGTATTCGAGAGCATGATTAATATCACGATATGGAAGTGGTGAGGTGTTACGACGACACACACGCTTGTACTTGCAGTTTTTGATGTTTAGTCCTATGTTTCACTTTTTAGTGTACTCGAGAGCATGATTAATATCACGATATGAAAGTAGTGTGGTGTTACGACGAGACACACGCATTTAATCGCAGTTTTTGATGTTTAGTTCCTTGTTTCACTTGTTAGTGTTCTCGAGAGCATGATTAAAATCACGATATGAAAGTAGTGTGGTGTTAATACGAGACACAAGATTGTACTTGCAGTTTTTGATGTTTATTACCATGTTTCACTTGTTAGTGTACTCGAGAGCATGATTAATATCACGATAAGAAAGTAGTGTGGCGTTACGACGAGACACACCCTTGTACTTGCAGTTTTTGATGATTAGTTCCGTGTTTCACTTGTTAGTGTTCTCGAGAGCATGATTAAAATCACGATATGAAAGTAGTGTGGCGTTACGACGAGACACACGCATGTACTTGCAGTTTTGATGTTTATTACCATATTTCACTTGTTAGTGTACTCGAGAGCATGATTAATATCACGATAAAAAAGTAGTGTGGTGTTACGACGAGACACACCCTTGTACTTGCAGTTTTTGATGATTAGTTCCATGTTTCACTTGTTAGTGTTCTCGAGAGCATGATTAAAATCACGATATGAAAGTAGTGTGGTGTTACGACGAGACACACGCATGTACTTGCAGTTCTTGATGTTTTTTACCATGTTTCACTTGTTAGTGTACTCGAGAGCATGACTAATATCAAGATATGAAAGTAATGGGGTGTTACGACGAGACACACGCATGTGCTTGCAGTTTTTGATGTTTAGTTTCATGTTTCACTTGTAAGTGTACTCGAGAGCATGATTAATATCACGGCATGAAAGTAGTGTGGTGTTACGACGAGACACACGCATGTACTTGCAGTTTTTGATGTATAGCTCTATGTTTCACTTGTTAGTGTACTCGAGAGCATGATTAAATTTACGATATGAAAGTAGTGTGGTGTTACGAATTTGGACCCGTTCATCGCTACCGCAACGCCTCCCGCCAAGCGCGTCCAGGCAGGTTTCAGTGCCACGTGTCGTCGTGCGTGCGTGTGTGTGTGTGTGCATGTTGGTGCCCACGCTTGTCAAAGCGCGGCAGCCGGGGAGAGGAGCTCCCCAACTGGGAGGCGAGGAGGTCTGACCGGCGCCGGCCTGGCGGACGCGCCCGTCACGTCTGGACATGTTCAAGCGTCGCCGTGTCGGACGCCTCTTCCCAAGCCGTTCCTTCTTGCCCTTGACTCCGAGGTTATAAAACGCCGCTGCCCCGGACGCCGAGAGACTTCGATTCCTTCCTTCGAGTAACGTGGTCGCCCTGACCGGCTGCTCTTTTGAGATGCCAGAATAAATAAGTTGTTCTGTTGCCAGTCGACTCATCCTTTGCCGGGACCTTCGGATGTTTCCAGCTTTGCCCCAGGCCTCCAGGCCAACGCTACCCTTGGGGCTTGCAACCCAAATGCAACAGTGTACTCGAGAGCATGATTAATATCACGATAAAAAAGTAGTGTGGTGTTACGACGAGACACACCCTTGTACTTGCAGTTTTTGATGATTAGTTCCATGTTTCACTTCTTAGTGTTCTCGAGAGCATGATTAAAATCACGATATGAAAGTAGTGTGGTGTTACGACGAGACACACGCATGTACTCGCAGTTTTTGATGTTTAGGTCCATGTTTCACTTGTTAGTGTACTCGAGAGCTTAATTAATGTCACGATATGAAAGTAGTGTGGTGTTACGACGAGACACACGCATGTACTTGCAGTTTTTGATGTTTATTACCATATTTCACTTGTTAGTGTACTCGAGAGCATGATTAATATCACGATATAAAAGTAATGTGGTGTTACGACGAGACACACGCATGTACTTGCAGTTTTTGATGTTTAGTTTCATGTTTCACTTGTTAGTGTACTCGAGAGCATGATTAATACCACGATATGAAAGTAGTGTGGTAATACGACGAGAAACATGCATGTACTTTCAGTTTTTGGTGTTTAGTTACTTGTTTCATTTGTTAGTGTACACGAGAGCATGATTAACATAACTATATGAAAGTAATGTGGTGTTACGACGAGACACACGCATGTGCTGGCAGTTTTTGATGTTTAGTTTCATGTTTCACTTGTAAGTGTACTCGAGAGCATGATTAATATCACGGCATGAAAGTAGTGTGGTGTTACGACGAGACACACGCATGTACTTGCAGTTTTTGATGTTTAGTTCCATGTTTCACTTGTTAGTGTACTCGAGAGCTTAATTAATATCACGATATGAAAGTAGTGTGGTGTTACGACGAGACACACGCATGTACTTGCAGTTTTTGATGTTTAGTTCCATGTTTCACTTGGTAGTGTACTCGAGAGCATGATTAAATTCACGATATGAAAGTAGTGTGGTGTTACGACGAGACACACGCATGTACTTGCAGTTTTTGATGTTTAGTTCTATGTTTCACTTGTTAGTGTACTCGAGAGCATGATTAATAGCACGATATGAAAGTAGTGTGGTGTTGCAACGAGACACAAGCATGTACTTGCAGTTTTTGATGTTTAGTTCCATGTTTCACTTGTTAGTGTACTTAAAGCATGATTAATATCACGATATGAAAGTAGTGTGGTGTTCCGACGAGACACACGCATGTACTTGCAGCTTTTGATGTTTAGTTCCATGTTTCACTTGTTAGTGTACTCGAGAGCATGATTAATATCACGATATGAAAGTAGTGTGGTGTTACGACGACACACACGCTTGTACTTACAGTTTTTGATGTTTAGTTCCATGTTACACTTGTTAGTGTACTCGAGAGCATGAATAATATCACGATATGAAAGTAGTGTGGTGTTACAACAAGACACACGCATGTACTTGCAGTTTTTGATGTTTAGTTCTATGTTTCACTTGTTATTGTCCTCGAAAGCATGATTAATATCACGTTATGAAAGTAGTGTAGTGTTACGACGAGACACACGCATGTACTTGCAGTTTTTGATGTTTACTTCCATGTTTCACTTGTTAGTGTACTCGAGAGCTTAATTAATATCACGATATGAAAGTAGTGTGGTGTTACGACGAGACACACGCATGTACTTGCAGCTTTTGATGTCTAGTTCCATGTTTCACTTGTTAGTGTACTCGAGAGCATGATTAATATCACGATATGAAAGTAGTGTGGTGTTACGACGACACACACGCTTGTAGTTACAGTTTTTTATGTTTAGTTCTATGTTACACTTGTTAGTGTACTCGAGAGCATGAATATTATCACGATATGAAAGTAGTGTGGTGTTACGACAAGACACACGCATGTACTTGCAGTTTTTGATGTTCATTACCATATTTCACTTGTTAGTGTACTCGATAGCATGATTAATATCACGATAAAAAAGTAGTGTGGTGTTACGACGAGACACACCCTTGTACTTGCAGTTTTTGATGTTTAGTTCCATGTTTCATTTCTTAGTGTACTCGAGAGCATGATTAATATAATTATATGAAAGTAGTGTAGTGTTACGACGAGACACACACATGTACTTGCAGTTTTTGATGTTTAGTTTTATGTTTCACTTGTTAGTGTACTCGAGAGCATGATTAATATCACGATATGAAAGTAGTGTGGTAATACGATGAGACACACGCATGTACTTGCAGTTTTTGATGTTTAGTTTCATGTTTCACTTGTTAGTGTACTCGAGAGCATGATTAATATCACGATATGAAAGTAGTGTGGTAATACGACGAGAAACATGCATGTACTTTCAGTTTTTGGTGTTTAGTTACATGTTTCATTTGTTAGTGTACACGAGAGCATGATTAATATAACTATATGAAAGTTGTGTGGTGTTACGACGAGACACCCGCATGTACTTGCAGTTTTTGATGTTTAGTTCCATGTTTCACTTGTTAGTGTTCTCGAGAGCATGATTAATATCACGATATGAATGTAGTGTGGTAATACGACGAGAAACATGCATGTACTTTCAGTTTTTGGTGTTTAGTTACATGTTTCATTTGTTAGTGTACACGAGAGCATGATTAATATAACTATATGAAAGTAATGTGGTGTTACGACGAGACACACGCATGTGCTTGCAGTTTTTGATGTTTAGTTTCATGTTTCACTTGTAAGTGTACTCGAGAGCATGATTAATATCACGGCATGAAAGTAGTGTTGTGTTACGACGAGACACACGCATGTACTTGCAGTTTTTGATGTTTTGTTCCATGTTTCACTTGTTAGTGTACTCGAGAGCTTAATTAATATCACGATATGAAAGTAGTGTGGTGTTACGACGAGACACACGCATGTACTTGCAGTTTTTGATGTTTAGTTCTATGTTTCACTTGTTAGTGTACTCGAGAGCATGATTAATAGCACGATATGAAAGTAGTGTGGTGTTGCAACGAGACACAAGCATGTACTTGCAGTTTTTGATGTTTAGTTCCATGTTTCACTTGTTACTGTACTTAAAGCATGATTAATATCACGATATGAAAGTAGTGTGGTGTTACGACGACACACACGCTTGTACTTACAGTTTTTGATGTTTAGTTCCATGTTACACTTGTTAGTGTACTCGAGAGCATGAATAATATCACGATATGAAAGTAGTGTGGTGTTACAACAAGACACACGCATGTACTTGCAGTTTTTGATGTTTAGTTCTATGTTTCACTTGTTAGTGTCCTCGAAAGCATGATTAATATCACGTTATGAAAGTAGTGTAGTGTTATGACGAGACACACGCATGTACTTGCAGTTTTGGATGTTTACTTCCATGTTTCACTTGTTATTGTACTCCAGAGCATGATTAATATCACGATATAAAAGTAGTGTGGTGTTACGACGAGACACTCGCATGTACTTCCTTTTTTTATGTTTACTTTCATGTTTCACTTGTTAGTGTACTCGAGAGTATGATTAATAGCACGATAAGAAAGTAGTGTGGTGTTACGACGAGACACACGCGTGTACTTGCAGTTTTTGATGTTTAGTTCCATGTTTCACTTGTTAGTGTACTCGAGAGCTTAATTATTATCACGATATGAAAGTAGTGTGGTGTTACGACGAGACACACGCATGTACTTGCAATTTTTGAAGTTTAGTTCTATGTTTCACTTGTTAGTGTACTCGAGAGCTTGATTAATATCACGATATGAAAGTAGTGTGGTGTTACGACGGGACACATGCATGTACTGTCAATTTTTGATGTTCCATGTTTCACTTGTTAGTGCAATCGAGAGCATGATTAATATCACGATATGAAAGTAGTGTGGTGTTACGACGAAACATACGCATGTAATTGCAGTTTTTGATGTTTAGGTCCATGTTTCACTTGTTCGTGTACTCGAGAGCATGATTAATATCACGATATGGAAGTGGTGAGGTGTTACGACGACACACACGCTTGTACTTGCAGTTTTTGATGTTTAGTCCCATGTTTAACTTTTAGTGTACTCGAGAGC